>KI915046.1:5872440-5974429 GCA_000473445.2 Anopheles farauti | reverse complement strand
TATACACATTTTTTTTGCACATTCTGCTCAGCTCATTATTTGCGCAAAAGACTAATTTAATAAACTACATAAAAAAAATTTACTTAAAAACATGATTTCCCTTCGAAACAGGGACACACATGATTTCAGTTCATCATAAGTGTACGCTCAATTTTGTGATTGACTGTATGTAATTGACCTGCTGACGGATTTGTATCTGGCCCGTGCCACGTGACGGGATTCTACTACGAAAGGGAGTCTTTATCTCTGTAACAAAATTGAGCCAAATGTCGATTAATATGGTTAAAGAATCTGTTTTTCATGCTTTTTAGATACGATTAATGTTAACATTTCTTGAAATATTGATAATAGATTTCACACAACCAAATTGTATCTATATACAATGTTCTAAATTCGATTGGCATTTCAACCTTGAATGTTTTGATTCAATGTAAGACAAAATAATAGGAACAAATGTTCCAGTCGAATAAAATAAAACGATTCTTATTAAGAATTCTTTTGTAACCATGATGTATTGAAATTACAATTATTAAAAAATCACTTTTTGTATCTCTGTTTTAGACAAAACAAGAATGGTGACATTAACTTTTTGTCGAAATTTGTTGTAGAATTTCAATAAACAATTTGATATTTAATTGTTTTATTTATATTTACATTAGGATGACAATGAAAACATAAATATCAAATAACTCAAATATGTGCTAATATATCAAGGTGAACAATAATCTAAGTGAAAATAAGAAATTTCAATGAACAACTAACTTGGCGTAAAGATTATCATTCTTCAAACTCAAGATCAATTAGCCGGATAATTAAGCAAGAGCATCTGGACAGTTTGAACCTTGAAAGTGTTTCAAATCTTTCAACTATTTTGTCTATATGTTGCATTTTACAAGCTGTTAATGAACATACCTCTAATTGACCTCGATTTGGAGTGTCAGGCTGAACGCTCATGTTACCCCTGTTTAACTTATTTAACCGTAGACAGTGGCTGTTCCAGGAAGCGGTGGAGCCCAATAGAATGCTTTATATTATTAAACAACCCCATACATTGGGTGAGTGACCATGCGAAGGAATGTTTTGCAATCCGTTTGCAACTCCGACACATAAAACAGCACCAGCAGGAGCGAAGCTGGCATGGACACTGAATGGAGCAAAGCACACACTAATCAGATCTACCATCAAATGTAGACAGTGGCATCGGTGACGTTGTTGGGTCCGAAACGAGAAGCAAAAAGTCCTGCGAGAGTTCGCCTGGCAGCCTAATCCAATCGCTTCTCAATAAACCTAGCGCGGAGATGTGAATGTTTCGTGTCGAGGGAATAGTAGGGGCAATGGTGATTTTTTCATCTATCTAACTCTGTCTCTCTCTCTCTTTCTCAATCTCTCTCTATCTTTCTTTCTCTTGTGCTGTTCAACCTATTTCAGAGGTAAAGAGTTCAACCCACAGCCGATAAACGATACGAAGTGTTTACCTTCCTGTCCATTAGTGTTCTGGGTGATGTACGAGTAAGTTTCGATTCTGTCCCATAATGGACACAACTCGCAACTGACCTGCGTCCGGCGGTAGCCTGCGTCGACGGAAGCTGTGAGTTTTTGTTCGCAACTGCAGTGATGGCAACGAGGGAACAATTTGCGCTGCCTCTGTACGCGTGCCAACGCACTGCACAGGACGCAATTTCTTACCGGAATATCTTGACACAATTGGTTCCTCGCACATGTGGGGATGCCGGAATTCCCGAGGGATAGATTACGTAGTACAGACCAGTCGCCTGCGCGATCTGGTATATTCATGATGATGATGATGATGATGATGATGGTGGTGGAGGTGATGGTGATGCGATAAGGTTACCGAAGCTCAATCGAAATCTCGATAGTTCGTCCACTGGATGGCCTTACATGAGCGGTTTGTGCCAACAGGAATATCGTATTTCCAGCTAGGTAAGCTAAATGCGAGGCTTTGTTGCTCACAATAGTCGGTCATTTGGCACGGTGTCACGAGCGAAGGTGCTATGATTGAAGAAAAATACACGTCGACAGGTTGGTCTAGCACTCATCTAACACCATCGAGATGTATTGAACCCAGTTTGCTTTAAAAATGGCCTTTTCACAACGAATGGGAAGGAAGACAATACGACGACAAAAAAATGTTCCCAAATATGTGTGTGTGTGCGTCAGAAGGTAATCCAATTTTTCGACAATGCAGATCCATTCCCTCACTGTCGCCTCCTTTTTTCAGCCTCAAATACCTGTAGACGTTCTGGCCGACAAAGTGTGCCGTTGACAGACAACCATGCACCGGAAGCGCCATGCTCTGAACGTGAATTTGTGGTTAACGTATATCGGGCACGATTTTTCATTACTATTTCTACGGGGTAGACCTAGCGTTTGACTAGAAGCGTGCATACATTTTTGCTCCTCTGTTTAAATGGTCAAACAGTAGACCATACATTGCGTTCTGGTTAGGTTTTAGATTTTCCTTAGTTGAAGAATTGGTGGAGAAATCTAATTTTCAATTTAAATTGAAGAATAGAAGTGTTGTGAGCCTATATGCATATCTGTGGCGTGATGGCAACGGAAGGTTCTGTAAGTGACATATTTATATGAACGATGCTTATAGTTTTACCTAGATTTTGTTTTGAATGCAAAAGTTTTAGAACCTCAGCATCTCAAACAATTTGTTTAAAGTGGTTGTAAGTTTTTGTGTGTCCGGTAATGTTTATCTTCTTAAATTGAATATTGACATCAAAAGGCACTATAATAACCACATTAAAATGACAAGATGGTGTCCTTGCAGTACATTACAATGCGTAAAATATTACAGAAGAAATGTCTTCGAAACCTTCTTCACTCTGCGTACCTGACGTTTAACCAAACATTCAATTCTATAAACTTCATGTTTGTTAGTTCTCTTATTTTAGAATTAGCACAAAAACATATAGCATCTCCAGTAAAGTCGAACAAAATTTCGATAGAGCCCGATGTTTTTTTTTATTTTTTCCAGAAAAACATCCTGGCTGCGTTGCCCAGAATTTCTTATAAATTAAAAAAATACATACAACAAACTAAACTTTTCTATCAAACGAACTACAATTTAAAATGTGTGTAACATTTTGTAGCTCATCTAAGCCATATTTTAAATATGTTTTTTATTTTAAAAATAAGAACATAATGAATAAACGTCACATGGTAGGTAGCTGGTTGATGTCCACTTTTCTGGACCGTGCATATTCGAATCCTATTTTCGGTAGACCACAAATGAAGAATCGTTGTTCACAACCATCGGGAAGCAAGTCATCGTATTCTCACTGTGGCTTAGCATAGCATTTCCCACAAAGCCAATCTACTTGCTGTCGGTTCCAATGGGACTGTCGGACGACAAACACTACCGATGCATGTGCCAAAGGATTATGGTCCAGTTTCTGTTGGCACATCGTTTCGTTGCTCTTCAACGAAACAGCACAGGCTGAGCCTTACCGTCGTAGCATCGTGTATCGAATCGTATTGAATCTACATAATCCAGATCCACAAAGCTTCAGATGAGGGTTTCTTTGCCAGGGGACACATACACGAACACGAAACAGCGAAAAGCGTCCGTTCAACTGAGATGTAGAACGTTGAGGATGCAGTTCATTTTCAATCAGTAATAACATTACCACATGTCATGACTACATTCAACCACGACCACATAGTTGCAAGACGAGTCGACGAGACGAGACGCATTGTACACTCCTCCTGCAGGTGCGGTGATGTATGCAGGTCCAGGAAGTAAATTTCGCACATTAGTCCACTAAAGCGTAAACAGTACGGTTCAGTGGTGATACATTGGACGGGAGGAAAATTAAACGCGTTGAAAATACTATGCTCATGCAGCCCACATAAAACATCAAAGCATCATCTACTTGCTTGATAAGAAAATCGCAAAAAAACAAAAAGGGAAATGTTGTCTATGTGCTGCCAAATGCTTGAATCGCTGGTGTTATATACGTAATCAGTTAATGTAACAAAGATTTCAAACGCATAATTCCAAAATACCGCATTTATATTGACGCCTTAATTTGGAGGTTTGCGGTTGTGTTCATTAATTTTTTTCTTTATACTCATATTTAATTTTAGCTTGCTGTTATTCTGGATTCTCCAAGCATAACGATGTTAAAAGCATTTTCCAGAGGTGGCGAAGATAAAACATACAAGCGAAGGTACCTGCAAAAAGTTGTAAAGAATGGTTCGGAAACAAAATAGTCCATTTCGGTATCCTCTGGTTTGCGAATTAATGAGTGAGAAAGTAATTAAAATTCAGACCAACGGATTTCACGGCATATTATCTAAAGTGACAAAAAAGCACTTCGATTATATGGAATTCTTAGTTTACATCAACCCAGCAGCATCGTTGCGACGAGACAAAGTTGAATTAATATAATTAAACGCTCTTGCAACTATTTTTTCTTCATTCACAGCTATTGTTAGCACTGTACGAGATATAAATGATCTCAAACGTCTTCCAAGTGCGCCAACAGCAAGAGGCGTTTTATGCAACAATAAATTAAGCTTAACTTTGAAGACTTCTTCAAGCGGCTGCAGCAGGTGACGAGGTACAACTCGCCATCCCTTCCGGTCATTTGTTGTTCGTAATTGCCTATCAAACAATTTATTTATTTTTACTTTCATACCCTATGCTTCCTTTTCTGGTTTCGAAGGTAGAATTCGTTTGAAGAGATACTGCCTGAGATGGGGAGAGCTTGCCACCAATCGATTGCACAGCCTCCGTCAGTGGGCTCGTAGAGCCAACCAAAGTGCTTGAACGAAGAAAGTTTGCCTACATCAAGTGGAAAGCAATCGAAAGCCAACCAAGCGAACCGAGGCTCCCGTTTTGGTTGGGCGCTACAACTTTGTTCTGCGAATCCGTTCGCTCAAGACGAAGGGAAGACGCTACGTATTTCAACCTGGATTCTCTCCGAAGAGGGAAATTGTTTCGATATTTTCCTATGGATTGGTTCCCCGTACTGGTTTTGTATGTTCGTGTGTGTAAGTGAACTGCAGTAGGAGGGCAAAGAATTGCTGTTGAAATTGTGGAAAAAATTCAATCCAATATAAAAGCCCGAGGACATCACTCAACTGCAACGCGGCGCAGAAAGACAATGTCAACGACACGCGGAAATACGGAATTCAAACATCGATCGTAGCACTATCCTATCAGTACACGTTGAATTGTTCCTAATACGTAGGATGCTTCTGGCATTGGTTTTCAATGAAATAAAATGAGAATAAATTACTCAGTAAACTTAAAATCTTCGGGAATCATACCTTTAACATATTTTACTAATATATTATAATATGCTAACATATTATACTAACATGTACGTAAGAGATTCTCCGAAACCCCATAGAAAAACAAGGTAATGGTAACTATGGATAAATTTGCAAAGAGAGACAAAGTATGAGTGTGAACAAGCGAGGGAAAGAGAGATAGAGAGATGGATAGAGAGAGATAGAGAGAGAGAAAGAGACAGAGAAAAAGTTTCTGCCTTCCAAAATTAGTAAATTATTTATTAAAAATTATAATTAGTTATTAGTGAATTTGCTTCCTGTAATTTAGGTTATGAATTTCCAATTGGCTTGTAATCATAACTTATTACAGAACAAAAATACATTATTGTCTGAAAAACGGATATCTTTTCTACCCTTTAGACAACGGAACAGGGTGATGGAATTTATGTCGATTAGCGTACCGTAACTACTGCACGTATACTGCGCATTAAAAAATGAATGCATTCCTAGCCTATATTCCGCCAGCAGGACAAGTAACATTTTCTCACATTAGTTCCACCAGCAGAATGCTTTACACACCACGCATTTATATGGACACATTGTACTTAATGTACGTAACTCAGCCCGTGGCGCTGTACGAAACGATATACGAGTGTGTTGGAGCGTACAGGAATATTTATGCTCACTTATATCTCGTTTTATGTGATTTTTTTATTGCCTTCAGATAAAGGCTTGCTTTCGCACCACCGCAATTCCACCACACATTACGGGCTGCTCTAAGCAGCTGGGTGGGTGAACCGACGGTGCACCGCACACCGCCTGAAGCATTACCGGAACAAAACAACGGGAAGAGGATAATGTATGGGTTGCCTTTGCACTAACTGAACCATTCCTCCTAGCTTTATCACACCCCTCCGCTTTCCCGTTCTTGCTAGTGTCTATCCGCTTCCGATTTCGTCGATCGATTCTGTGCTGAAATATTACGCTACCTCCTCAGGCTGACGCCTGGCACACTTGCTAAAGTTGTGGTACTTGGAGAGTCTGAAAATATGACATTAGCAATCGCCCATCCGACGGTTGTTTTGGTCACATCCATCGGTGAACGTCACACGGAAGACAGGAAAACGGAAGGAAGTCCTACCTTAATGTGAACTTTTTTCTTCGTTGCTATGTGGCCTTGTCGCATTAATGGCACAAAGATTACGTGTCTCTCCACCAGCCAAGCGAGCGGCAGCGAGGAAACAAATTATGGGCAAAGTTCAGTGTGCCAGTGTGACAATTTAGTCGCACTTTTATTTCCGATGGCAGCTCGTTCCGTGCATTTCATAATTGCTCTGGGGTGAGTAATAGGGCAAACAATTTCGACTAGCACCATACTCGCGACTTGATCCATAAGCGAACGTGTTAATTTTACGTGATTTATACTGTTTTGTTGTGAAATTTATCGTACTTAGGATAAGAGGAAAAAGGATTGCAGCATTTCTGTGCCAGTATTAAGACAAGTATCTACGTTAAAATAGTAGTAGAATTAAAACGAGTACCTATCAAAAAGAACGAAGAAAGAAACATTCAAACAGGTGAATTAAAAATAGTTTAATATAATAGGTTATGCCAGCCTCAAGCTCAATCCTGCTCAATCTTGAGCAAGTCATACAAGAATTTAAGAAATTAAGGCATTAAGAAATGAGGTATTTCAATGGTAGCTTATTTTGTTTATCAATTTGAATCGTGCAGTAATAGTGTGTTGTTTGTATAAACATTATAAAATCTACTGTCATAGCATCAAATATTCTTCATTGCACAAATCGGTAATGTTTGCGTCATTGAGAATGTTTTACTACGAAAAATAAGTAATTTTTCGTAGTCATGTTTCGTCGTCATGTTGTCAACATTATTCTTCTCTAATTAAATAAATAAATAAATAAATGTTGTGACCATTGCTTAATTTAGGCATCTCTAAAACTACGTTGAAGGGAAAAGGACGACTTTCTACTCAGTTTAACGATACAATAACTTGACATGGTAGTCAAGCAGTACCTAACCGACAATCAACGCTGGTATACGGTCAACCACTTCAATATGAGGTACTCAGAAGGGGTAGCGCAATGACGCGTTCCTCCAAAGCTATACACCCTTTCCAAAAACACGAATAATATTACCGGAACGACATTGCTCAAATGGTCTTGTTTCTCCAGTGCAAACTCAAATAAACTCACGCAAAACTCGCAAAATCAATTCCAAAAAGTCATACAATTTCGACTTAAGCACGACCAGCCATAATCCCAAATTGGCTCCCATAACTCCCTCATTCCGTCTAAGGCCGTAACGGGTCGAGCCGACAGGGAAAGGGACAGCGGGAATCCAGCTTCCAGCTGAGTGGTGGGTGGCAGCCAATAAAACATAAAACTTTACTTCGACCCAGTAGAGTGGTCGTATCAAGGCGTGGGGGTTGGGTTTGCGGTGCATAAAGACAATCGTTGGATCGATTTTCGGCACGCAACTCTAGGGTGCGACAGAATCGTTGGGATCATCGAGCAACATAATAATCCATTTTTTTTGTTATAGAATTCCAGAAGTGGTAAGGAGAGAATCCGCCACGGGCTTTCCGATCTATAGGGGGTTCGAATGAAGTGCACGATATAAATCCAATTCCGTGTAGACACTGAAGAAAAGTCCCCCTTTGGTAACAAAAAAAGACAGAGCTGTTTCGCTGTTTTGTGCAGCGTAAATCGTTCGTAAAACGGATGAATTTCATGCAGTCAGGACATACCGTTTGTGATGGGCTGGACCTGCCGCTGCTAACGCACCGGGCGCGTCTTTGCCATCCATTCCGGTGGGAGCGGACGGGCCGGAACCAGCCGGCGACGGTTGCCCCATGGAGATATAGTACAGGCAGAGCAGGATCGTCACGAATGCCGATAGGAGACCGATGCAGCGGGGTGAACCGCGCCGAAATAATTTCACCGTCATGTTGAACACACGCAGTTCTCTCTTCTTGTCGTATCGTTCGGTTTTCGTGCTAACCTATGTTAGATTCACAACTTATCGTACACATAAAGCTGTAAAACACTATTTGACGGGTGATAGAACGCTCTTCACTTCTTTTTATGCGGCTACAATTACACATTCACATTAATCATACTAATACGTTTTATGTACGTTATTTAACACCACGTAGAGAAGAAAAACGGGACGCTTAGTGTCAAATTAAAATCAGCTACAAGAGATGAGATCTGATGAGTGTCACAGTAACACAATGATAATTTGGTGCGTTTTTGTCCTTGAGCAGGGTCAATGTGTGGTTCATGTTCCGACCGAGTTTGGACTTGTACTTGTCAAAAGTGTTCCAAGGTGCAACGCATATCCCACCACCATAGTCTTCGCCTTATTTGGGATGCCACGCTGCTGCTGAGCCAACTGAAAGCAAGAAAGAAACAGGAGAAGAATATAAGATTAATGCAACGTTCGGTCGAGATAGCTTTTGTTTGTCTTCTTATTCATACTTTGGGTTAAGTTTCGTCTTGTGGTAATGGTCGGAAGCATGCAGTGACCCCTACCAAGGTTAGTGTGTTAGGAAGAATGACCATCATAAGCAGAATTCCGCGCACCGACGAACGGACGGGAATCAAACAGTCAGTGATTAATATGTGCGTTTGCAGCCTTTTTCACCAGCTTGATGATTGCGATAGCCAGCTTACACATGGGGATACTCCCTAATGACTGCAATTCACTCGCTTCGATGCCTACTCGCTTCTATTCTTCGCGTAACGCCGATATCCTGCAGTGTGTGGAAGGTTCTTCCGCCACGATTTTGCAGCGTAGGAACTGTTACTGGTGCAGATATACATTTCGTACAAAAGTCGATGCCAACGCCACCACCCTCACGAAGATGGAGGATTGGTTTAAGTGGCCCCTATTGGATTAAACTCTGTGTAAAACTTGCACTTTATGTTACAGCACAAAGGTCCCCTGGTGATGATTTCCTTAGCATGGGTTGAGCAGATCATGGATCGAGGTAGGAGCAGCAACAACAGCAGGTTCCGCAAAAATGCATAATCATGAATATATTTCGCTTGCGCAGCCCCCGCAGGTAGTCGGATGAAACACCGCGGCCAGCCGTGGAAAGACAAAATGGGGGCTTTGACATGAGTGCGCAGCGGTAAAGGATGATTTTAAATTATACATCGTTTCAATGGTTTGCCGTATTTTTTTTCCCGGTTCATCGTCATTGAATGCACAGAACACACGCTATAGTGCACGTTGTTTGGAACCGTTTTATATGCAGCACAAATCAATACCGTCATTCCATTTTAATACGGTACACAACACACAACTTCGGGGTAAAAGGGATCAATGTAGTTGGTTAGAGTTCGTTCGTTTAGAAAAACGTGAATGTCAATTATGGAATGCATTTTGGGACTGCATGAACGAAAAAACTTATATCATACGGCCAATATGCATATCTATCGCCCGAACATTAGACAAATTTTGCATCCCAAAAAGGTGTGAAAGGAATTATAAAATGTCACACCTACCGACAGTAGTGCGTTTCACGAGAGTATTCACTGCGTTGAATACAATGCGAATAAGAATTTCGTTACGAGCGTGTTTCAGGTGATGATTGTTCATTCATTCAATAGCGATGATATGACGAATTCGACTAGAGGATGTTATTAACATTTTTTACAACACAGCTGTGGTATTTCATTATTTTGAGGGTTTTAATTTATTCAACATTTATTTTTAAATTAATTCAAAGATGAATTATCGTTTCGATATTTCCGTCCTTTTCAAACCTGTATTGGGATAAGAGTTCCGAGTTCATTTATAGTTCAGAAAAACACTCAATCACATTCATAACACAGCACTATGTCGTTAGGACAAATTTGAAAGATGTTCTGCTTCAGAAATACATTATCGAAACCTACTATGCTGACTTTTGTTGATACGTATCCCAAATATTCGCAACATTCCATCCATCCTTCGGAAACGTATTGCAACGTATGCATGGAATCGTGTGGTTGTGGTTTTCCGTACGATACAAACCGATTGCGATGTGCGTATTTGTTCAACGCATTGTTTGCACCCATCGATCGTGCACAAATGTAACGAAACGCTATTGCGTAGAAAACAGTGTTCAAACACATTCTCATCGATTTCTGGGAAATGTGTACAAACATACACTGACACTCGCACGAACGAACACCAACTACAAACGTCGTATCCTTTGCATCCACTCTCGGATACTCCCAAAGCTTCGAAATGAATCGGGTGGTACGTTATTAGATTGTTTGGAGTGGTTGTTGCAGGGCTGCTAGAATAATCGCACCATCTCGCAACGAGAAGAGTGGACCATCAGTCCGGTCTGCTTTAGTCTCGAATTTTCATCCGTCACGTTTCAATCGGCTTTTCTACCCGTCTGCCAAACGCAGCCATGTGCAAGCCCTGCTCCATTCATCCATCCACGTACCCTGGACCTCCCAGCACGGTAAACAACGTGTACTACGGCCCGGCACTGATAAATCTTCAACCTCATCCAGTTCCGGTGAACAATTGCGTGCTAATCAGCACCGGTCTGGCCCGGGTGGTTACCACATCTCGAACAGACGTACATAATCAGGGTAGCGGTTGTGGTGCTGTCAGCGACTGGTATGATTTAAGTTTCATGCAACTGATCAAGATGTAATATATTAAACGAACGTATGAACCTTTACATGGCGTGGAATAGTACCGAGGATTCGGAATTTTACTTAAATCTCTGTGTTTAACATGTTTCTTGGGACGATAATTGTCAATTATTCATTTCCATGTCGTCAACAAAGTCAAAAGAGAGCACTTAGTCCGTTCTTACTATGTGAACCGAATCAATGAGAAAAACAACCTCTAAAGAACAATGAAAAAAGACAAACCTCTCACCACAGGAAGAAGTTGCCTTCCACAGATTCTATACAGCATCCTCCTCATACACTACGAGGTGGAGACGTTTCGGGCAAACTTATTCCGAACGTCTAACGAACGGCACGTACAACGATCGTTCTACAATCGGCTTCGCTAATTAATACTAATTTTTAACCTTTGTCCAGCGTTCGTCGGTTAATTAAAATTCATAAACAGTCCGGCTGCTGACGCGGCTGCTCCTTGCGTCCTCTGTTGTTTCCCGTACAGGAATTACGGCCCTTTTCGGTTCTTTCTATCCCCTTTGTTCAACGACCAAGAACAACTAGATTCACGATAGCTGGCTGGAAGCATGCGATAAAAGCAACCATACTGGCTGGTGCTGTTCTGTGTTTGCTGGCAAGCTTTTAACACCAGCAGCCATCTCGGGTCGAGGATGGGAATAAGCAATAAAGGGATCAAAATACGTGCCCACAGGCCAAAGGGCGCACGGCGACGGTGACACAATAATGTGCAGTTTTGTTCTAAATCGTGTGAAAATTTTAATTGTCTGCAAATTAGATTTGCTTTGGCTGGTTTAGTAAAGTGGAAATCTAATCTAAGTTATGCAATGTTTTCGGTGTAGTGTTTATTTGTGTGTGTTGCATGTTTTATGCAGGGTATTTATCGTATAAGTTACTTGTCCTGCTTTTTGAACATGATGAACACTGCCCAATTACTCTGATCAAAACGCTCATGTTTAATTCCCAAAACCACTTCATTTGACGAATGTGGTTAACGTTTTTGCTGGTATATTTTAGTATTTGTGGTTTCGAGTTTGTTGTGGTAAAAATACGGCATGCTCGAACTGATTTGAAAACGGACCCGATTGTTCTATCGTTAAAAGTGGTCTTGGTCTTTGCTCCCATCGTTAGCAACCGAATGGTATCAAGCGAACGTACTATTATGCCTGGCACAAGCGAATCGTTCTATTATTAAAGCCATTGTGGATGCACTAAAAACTGCCCGTGTAATGCTAGAAATTGCGAATGCCAAGCACAGTTTCGCCAGCGCCCATCTCACGGCATAGGCTTGTATGGTTGAGATTCACCCGAATGTATTATTGTACTGCAGGTATTCTTTTTGCACTAGCACACCGCTAAACCGCGGCCTTCGCAACTACTGTGTTACACCTGCAGCGAACCAGAAGTGACTGTGTCAGTGGCGTGAGTACCCTTCTAACCATGATTTATGCCGCGACATAGAGTACGGCCTTACCAATGCTCTAATTAAATGCAACACGAGGGTGAATAGTCTGGGAATGCGTGATGGGTGATCATCACGAAGCCGAACGGGGAAGGTGCAGTTTAATGGGCGCGTTTTTTATGCTTGATGTAAGACAATCGTATGGCAAGGAGTGAAACAAAGAATGCAATTGAAGATAGTTGTCCTGGTAAACACGAGTTGTTATTCACAACTTAAAGCAAGCAAGTAAAACAATTTTTAATGAAAAGCGCGGGACATGGATACAATGAATAGTCGGTCAAAATAAAAGAAAATTAAGCATAGAATAATTGTGTCCTTTGAAAGTCCAAAAGAAATGCAATTTGCTGCTTAACTCATAGTAGCTCATCAGTTTTCTAGAAAATAATAAATTTTACTTTACTACTCAAATAATAATATCTTCACAAAAAAAAATTAGATAAGGTACTAATTTAATTTATATGCAAGGTGTTTTTTAAACAAAACAAGGTGCTAAATTTGACATAACTTGTCATGAAGTCATGAAGCAATTGTTAGTTTTATTACAGTAATGGTTCATTTTTCTTGTTTTGTTTTTTTAATGATCTTACAATGACACATTGTTAAAAAAGCTAAACAAGAGTTACCCATAATAGTGAACCTGCGTTCCATCTACAACGTAAGTGTTTTTGGAGTCAATGAATTCACATAACCAGAATGTTTATTATTTTCCAATATACAGGTAATGGTGACCGAGTTTTTCATTCCCTTGGATCCATTGCTGCATTGTTTTTATGTAGTTCTTTTGGCGCATTGCACCAGTTTCTCGCGCTTCGTGATGAAAAACAATCAATGAGCAAAGCAGCGAAAGCTACCCTTTTCCTCTTCCAGCAACAACCATATTCTATCTCAACGATCGATTTAACCAATTGATGTTCTCACCCTGGTTTCTTTGGCGCGCACAAGGAATTGACAGATTAAAAGATCATTTGTCGTGCGGCATAAACTGGTCAATGGTAGGCGCAGTACCGTTAATCACATCGCTGTTCGGTGGATTCGTTTTCCTGACCGTTGAGGATTGTCTTTTTGCTACCAATGTTTGCAGAAAGATAGACAGCACAACGGTGTCGTCGTGTTGGGCTTGTCAACAACGTACGTTGTCTTGCGCTGGAAAAGCGCAATACGAAATGGGGTTTCATTGGGCCCACAATGGAAAAGGTACTGTAAAAGTGGCATTTTTGTTGTGGTTGTTATGCTTTCGCTTATAACGATGCGAACAGAAATAGCTAGATAGCTTCAATTGACTTGACAGGTTCGCGCGACGTCGAATAGAATGAAACGAACTAGAGCAACGTGTGACTGGTTGAAAACCTACCACACAGCACTACTTGCATGTTGAACGATTGATGTCATGCGTAACACCCATATTCATCGCTATAATCGATGAAATCTGTTCGCTCATGCAAACCGACCCGAGCTCTTGAGAACCCTCCGGCAGTTCTTGCGTGACGAGAGGAAATTGTCTTCCGTCGCTTCAATTCCAAGCCGTCAGTCACGAAACGAGGAAATTTCTGTCCGCCAGAATGACAGACGAAATGGTGGTGAACCGCGATGGCCCGTCTTCCGGACGCGTCTTGTCGAAATCCGACGATCGATTGATATTTAATTTCGTTTGCAATTGCACAAATTTTGCAGATGCGGGCACTAGCCACATGCAACGCGTTTGCGAATGCACTCCACACAAGTTATTATTCATCCGAGTTTCTCCTAGCACGGGTCGGGAGAAACCTTGTCGACAACTTTATCCGAAGCCAGATAATTGCATTCGTTCGTATGCCGACGTTTTATACCACGGGCTATAGATCGATTTTCCGCGCACGAACGGGCAGAATGGTGCCTCGACTCGATGGAAACGAAGTTATTCGCAAGGAAATTGGCTAGGTACTACACGGCACGGTTGCAATTGCGGTTTGGAAAAGGACGGCGCGTCTCCAGGAAGAGGCAGCGGGAAACATAGAAGTGAAGCGCATAATTGCTGTTAAATCAAGCATAAGCTGCACGATCTCGATCCCACGATTAGGTGGTCGATTGTGTTCTGGTGTCTCGAAATTGACGCGCTCATTAAAATTTACCCACCGGCTGCGATGAAAGTGTCCGGTGGGTTCGCGCAAAACTCCGTCGCTGCAGTGCAATCCCGGGCGCAATGCCAGCGTCAATACTCGGTTCGGATGGGGTATGAAGGACGAGGATTGAGGAAATAGACCAAACTTGATCCAGATCTAGATATTCTAGTTGAACCGATTATTGGCATTGCCAGAATTGCCGTAATCGTCATCGGTTTCATCGAGCACGGTGACGTGTCCCAGGTGGTCGGAAAATCGGGATATGTATGACAGATATGGACCAAAACGATCTGCACTGTGACCACCGACACAATGTCGCGTCGTGTCTGGAAAAGGTTTCGTGATTGCACCAATGCCACAAACGAGATTGGATTAATGTCCTTTCCGTCGAATCGAGAAGGACGACGATTGGAATGTTAAGCGGTGGTTTAGGTTGACGTAAATGCCTGTGCTCAATCAGACGCATTGATCGTGCTTGGTGCAAGTTAATCAGGTCTAATAAGGGAGGATTAGAAATGATTATGAATTTTACATATTGCACGAATATTAGCTAATGAGTATTTAAGGTCTGTTCATGCTCTTATGATTTCGATTTTCGATTAATCTTGATTATTTATGTTGATCCAAGTGTGATAAAAATTAAATATAAGAAAACAACCATTGATAACCAGATCAGAATGAGTTTAATTGTGAACAAGAACAGAATGAGTTTAATTAATGTTGAACAATATAATGTTTCAAACGTGATAAATTTTGATAAAGCAAATTACGCATATAATAATATTGTACGGCTTTCAAAATTTGCTTCATAAAACAAAGTATTTTACATTTTGTTGTTTTTAAGTGTAATAAGGAAAACTGAACAAATATCTTTAAAATTTGATTTATAATTTAAACAAACTCTATCAATCATATATCTATTGATTTATAATTTAAACAAACTCTATTAATCATATTAAAGCATCGGGAAATGCACCGCACAATGTAAGTATCTACGTTTCTTTAAATAAATTAATTAACATTTAGAGACAACGTATCCGAGTTTTACCCCAAATGACGACCTGAAATAATGAATCTGTTGAAAAAAAATAAAATAAAATGACTACGTGTTATTCATTGAAAGATAAGATTTAGAACAATCACATTTGAGCCATCTGAGGAGTGGCTGGCAGAGCATTATACAATATAATAGTAATAAACAGTAAGTATTATCAATGAGGAAGAAAAAAACATCATTTTTAAACCATTAAGAGACTAATTCGATCGTAAATTCGATTTACTGCAGCGTGACGGTATCACTATTACCAAGCAAATGTTTTTATTAATAGATTCATTCTTTCATTATCGAATTTGAGCTAAGATATTTATCTAAACGTTGACTGTTTTTAATGTCTTTTTCTGAAGGACTACTTCTATGTATCCTGCGATTAATGTCCTAAATAATAGTATATTTAGATTAGCTAAAAATATTTTATTCGTCTTATTCTTATAGAAATAATTTGTTAATTGAATTTCTTATGCGCAGCACGTTTACTAAATTCTGTTTAAATTCTTGTCGTCTATTATTCATTAAAACGTGATAGCTGCAAAGGTTTGTGTAACATTTAATTAAAACCGATAATGTAATACACGTATATACTGTTATATGAAAAAGGTCATTAAATCAGGATAAACACATTAATAAAGTTGGCAAGTGTAACATTCACTCACTCAAACATGTTACTTTTGTTTGATTTGATTTGATTTTTTAATGACGGCCTGGCCATATTAATCCCTGTTGGCGACATAAATTACGAATAAAAAAAAGCAAATAGTTATTAATTATATATATATTAAAAAACAAACAAGTTTAGATAAAAATAAATCACACATAAGCATGCGCATCTAAACGAAATAAAAACATGAAACTCCGTATTTGCGCTATACGAACGGGACATGTTAACCATTACATGTTCATTATCACAGCAATTTACGCTATAGAATCTCTATCTTTGTTTTCGTTTCGTGCGTTTCCATTATCACGTTACATCCGGTATCACACACAAACACACGCGCGCATGGTTCTGGTATCTGGTTGAGTAAGTGTAATTGAATTACAAGTCCACCCTAACAACATAGTATTACTACGTATGTATCATGCTAGGAGGCGTCCACAACATACGCCTGGGAAGCTAATCTGTGCAGTGGCCTGCTACATTTGCTCACCTTACCAGTTTCCGCACGACGGTTCACTGATACCGAAGCCTGTCGTCCACATCCTTTGATTACCGTAAACCTTACCGGCGAGTAGCATGGCGAGATGTGCGAGTTTTTCTTGCTTTCGTTTACCGGAACACCGGAAATCATCATCGTGCAACATTACTCGTAATGGACGGGGTTAGAAAGAAGGGACAGCGAAATCATTCGATCTCCTGACTGGCACACGCTACCCAGTTTGGGCTAAATGCTATCGATGCTGTTTGTCTTGTGGGTTGAATGAAACCAGCGAAGCAAACAAAAAATCTCATAGTTTCCACATCCGGTTGCAGGTCAGTATCCGTTCCTTCTAGCACATTGTTTCGATTCGTACGATTTTTAGCACCGGACAATAGCTTCACCGAGGATTTGGTCCCGTGCGACCGGACTGAAGTGCATAACCGGGAGAACGGGTTGAATGTAGGAGGGAAAGCTCTTTGCTAAATTGATTTTAATGGGCAAACCACCCGGATGTCGGGTTGTTGGTGACGGTGCGCGGCTAAATCGCGTGGCTATAGCGGGCAATAAAAGTCAGCTCAAATTTAGATTTAAACCAATTTGCGACCCCAAAAGCCAATAGCGAGACTAATGCCTCCGTTATCTGCACTGATCGTAGGAAAGAGATGGAGGACAAACGTTGCAGTCTCTTCCACACCTCCACTGGTTTCTGGATGCAGCAGCAGCATGGCGAATGCATAGGATGCAATTGCGCAGTTTAAAAAACCAACACGATGTGGTGCGGCTATCCCGGTCAAACGACACGGCCTCATTTTCCACAAGATCCTGAACGTAGTTGGCATGTTTTTTACAAGTGCCATGTGTCCAAAGGTACATAATTTTTAAGTTTACGGAATTTACGGAATGTAAAAATGGAAGCATGGTTCGATAGTTTGGTGAACCATTTACTTCCTGTGGTATCGTATTGGTTTTGATTTCAATACTAGTTTCGATTACCTCACACCTTCAGTTATGTGCAATTACAAAAAAGGTCTCGAATGAAAGTGGGTTGGTTGGAATGAGAAAAAAACGCAAAATACACATTGCAGGATGGTGTGCGTAGATTTTTGCTTGTGTTTTAAGGTTAAGCACGTAAAAGAACAAGTTGATACTACATTTCTCAAATGTGATGGTATCGGGGTTGTTTTTTTACCCCGGAGCATGAATTGAAATCTACGCAACGGATGTTCGTAGGAAAGGAAACCAAACTTGCTGCCCCTTTACACACCGATCTACAAGCGCTCAACCAGAACACACAAATAAAAATCAGATTAATATTGAATGGGAATCACGTACCGGAGGAGTCATGAAAACGAATCAAAATCTCACTCGCCCTCACTTGTGCCCGGTCGAGCAAGCAAGCGCAGGGATACGATTCAACTTGAAAGAGAGCATCTCCCAGGAGGTCGGAAGGAGCAGCCGGTGGTTGAGTAAGAAATAAATTTTTATTACTTTTTAAATTCCTTCTATCCGTACAAACAAAAAAAAAAACCAGGCGGGAAGGTGACTTACCGGGCGTCTCCATCAACAATGTATGGTGTGTCATCAAGCCTGGATGATATCGCCTTTCTCTCCCTTTCCCTCTATCTTTCTCTCTTTCTCTCTCTCTCTCTCTCTTTCTCTATCTTCCTATACTATTGCTTCTTGCTACACTTTGTCGGTTCTGTCTTTCTTGAAAAGACAAAATGTAACAATATACCCGTGTGTCGTAAAATGCTCGGTTTGACTTTGGAAATCGTAGGAAACGAGCAGCGCAACTTTATGGTGGTGGTTCCCTTCGCCAAGTGGTTGTGGTGAGTGGTGGTATTAGGTGAAATTTCACCCGCAAGGCAAACGATATTCTTTTCGTTTACTACGTCGGGTGTATATAGTTACGGAGTAGACGAACCACCGAAGGTACTTGTAACGCGGTGTTTATTCCCGAGGTCTTTGAAGCTACCGGCAACCGCAGCAGCAACAGTAGCAGAATCCTATGGTAGAATGAATCCTATTTTCCTTTCTCCAAATTAAAAAAAAGAAAGCTAAAAACGTCAGATAAGAAGCGAATGAAATCGATTACCCGCGGGCAAACTGTGTTTTTCTTTTGTGTGTTGAGCAGTTACGGAGCTGCTGGAACGTGGGAGGTGCTACAATGATAGGCGAATAAAATTTAAGCTGTCCTATGCCTTATTAGGGTGAGGTGTTGCTGCGGGAACCAGTGAGTGGTGGACCATGTAAATATACAATCATGGTTCTACTATTCTTATCAACAAACGGTGCTTCCGGGATAATTCACCACAGTAGCACTACTAAAGGATGCCAGTTGTGATGATATTAAGGTAACGGACGCGTTATCATCGCCAGCATCCCTTTCTCATTATTGTTGTCATCGGCGTGATATCGCGTAACGAGTGCTCGTTCAAATGTTTGAACCACGTTCAAAAACAATGCCAACGATATCGACGACTGAGGACTACCGACACTCACATTCATCATCATCTGCTCTTAACGACTTAAGGTAGGAGGCGGACATTTGCATAATATTACCTTACGAAAACCGTCACTCTCTGCATTGGAGGACATTTGAATTTTCTTTTAATGCGCTAAATTAATTTTTTGTTTCCGATACCCTGGAAAACTTTATATGAGCTTCATTGTTCTTGGCAACAACTTTAATCTCGGCACGAAACCATGCTTCAAGAGGACGGAAAACAAATGCAACAACACGGAGATTGAGCGTTTGGACAAGAATCGGTCCATTTGTTCGCCCGCTGGAATAACTTTTACGACGTGTTTGTCTCACTATACGGCTACCCTTTAGATTTCTCCATCTTCCCATTTGAAGTTTATATCAGCGTTCAGCGTTAGGCGATTTTACCGAACCCTTTGTCATCAACCGGCACGCGTTGCGCTTTGTTGCCTTAATCTCTTGCCCATCTTGCCGTTGACATTTTCCTAATTGAAATCGAATTGAAAGAAATGGAGCGAAAACCGACGACACAGGTGGCAGTGGGTTGGCACAGACTGAAAAATGGATAGTGATTCAGTTACGTAAGCTTTCTGCGTTCAACAATATTTGATGGGATTTCTTATGCTTTTCTTCCTTCATCTACTCGGTGTGCTGATTCTTTCCTACTTTCTTCAGTAGCGAGAGGTTCGGAACCATTTCTTCAATCGAAAGTTTTCGTAGTAGGGAACAGGGATTTTCGCCACGTAGCTGCGCAAACCACCGCATACTCTCCATTCGGATGGATGGGGTAATCGAAGAAATTTTATTAACTTTAATGCAATGCTTTACCAATGTTTGGTTTTCTGCAACTTTCGAGCGTCTGCTCGACCGATTTTTCTGGAATTGGACACTGCTGACAGCAAATCGATAGACGAATCGATCGAGAAATTTATATCAGAAAACGAGATAAAGCCGTTGATAGTCACGATGAGAACTGACGTGATGAAACGAATCACATTCCCATTAACGAATGCGAAGATTTGAATTGGAAAAAGATAAAAAATAGCTTGAAAAACTGCAACTGAGTAATTCAGGGATATGGCTGAAGAAATGCCCTGAAAACAAAAATGTTTATCAGTGCTGGTAGGCACGACCAACGCTCGATTCGTCTTTAATAAAAAACTATCTAAGAAAAAACAACGCTAATAATAAACAAATGTTTAAGAATATCGCAATAATTTAAAAATATAAACTAGTAATTTAGTAATAAAGGAGCACAACACACAGCGCAAAATAGTAAAACAAGGAGCTCCAACAACCTCCGAATACCAATCAGTACAAGAGACTAACTGATGCTCAAAAACACAGTTTTGTTTTACATAAATTTATGTATAATTGCAAATAATAAAGGTCAGCAGCCGTCGAATGAGATATTATTATAAGAGTTAACTGGTAAGTTAGTAAAGTAAAGGAACGGCCTGGCCGTATTGCTTTTTTAATTCATCTAATTCATTAGATTTTTTAAATTTTTTAAAAAATTGAATAAAACTCTCACAAAAATCATGTATTTTTTATCGTAAGGTTGGTATAAAATTGAAAATGCCTGTAGAAACAAAGTATAGGAAGCATAAAAACTGTTACATTTTAGGTTAACACGAACGTATAAATTTTTTTATTCGAATGAGGCTTTATGAGGCCAGAATGTGTTGGAAACATCTTTGGCATTGTAAAATTAATACTACTACTGCCCTCTGTCACCGATTGTTCCATGCCCAACGTAGAGCAAATTTAACGTTAGGCAAGATAAAAAAACGTTTAGAAAAAAAAATTGCGTTTTTGTCGATGTGCTTGTTATTTTTCACGGTCGGACGTAGATTTTGTAAGAGGCCGTCGAAAGACATCGGACGTGTGCCAGTGTTCCGGTTGCGTCGAACAGTAGTGACGCAAAATGAAGGAATAACTTAAAAGGCTGTTGCGAAAATAAAACAATTTTCGGCGATCTTGGCGTCGCCGGGTGGACGGCGTGATCGTGTCATAGTAAATTGAGACTTTGACTCTCGCAAGCGTGGGCTGCGGCTTGAAGTACGCTCTCTTTCTCTCTCGGCACATCAAAATAAACCATTCTAACAACAGTGAGTCCACTTCATTCTGGGAAGACTTCCGACAGATGACACACATGGTTTGGTAACGAGACATGCACGATCAACTATGCAGCTATAATGGTGTTGCTACTGCCGCAGACGGCGTCGAGGCGTCTCGAAGCGTTAGCACGGTGAAGTAATTGAACGTGAAAGCCTTTCTACGAGGTATTACATTTTTATTTCTTCTTCATAGAGATTCGTAGAGATTCGGATAAAGGATTACAAAAAAAAAAGAATTTGATGGTTTTACTAACAATCTTTCAACCAAACAAAACGCTTGCCGCTTAAAGTCAGCACATCTGAGAAGGAGCTTTTATAGAACGAGCTGTAAGTAAACTGATGAGATGGTTCGTGTGTTTGTGTGTGTTTATGTATGACGAAATTAATAAGCGACCATACAACATCTGAAGAAACGCGCAAGACCAACTTTTCCAGGGGATTATATGAAATATGAAATTTTGTATCCATAGCTTATGATGCTTTCTTTTCATTATATGGATGCGTGTGGATCATATTTAATTTAAATTCCATTTAAGATAATTTCAAAATTTTCCATACGTCTTAGCAAATGTGAATAACGGCTCATAATTGATCAATTTCTCATGTACGGTGTACGTTAATCACATAATAATTTACATAACAGTATATGGGCTAGCCTATTCTGGTGTAAACTCGCACCCTATGAAGTTCATTAGACGGTAGCTCAAAGTACATGGATGTTGTCGAAACACTTTGTCCAATGAGTTATGAACTAGTTGCCAGAGTGATAAACGAGCATATAGTTCAGTATCGTGGGCTTGGCAGGTAAGCTCATAAGAGAATCCATAAGAAAACTGAATGACTGGTTTCATGTTAGTCCAAACACCGATATTAGACCTGCTCGATTGGCGGACAGACCCGAGCGGTCCACTTCCGCAGGTGTGCAAAACAGTCATTACTAAAGGTATGGTTTACACTATTGATGCCATCATAGATCAAAATGGTCGATGAGCTTTGATGGCGATGTTATTAAAGGCAGTAGCCTCTACTAGTAAACGAGAAGTAAAACTCCGAAAATACCTGGCAAACAGTAGAAAGCAGAATATTACGCCAATACGCTGTATACCTCAGAGTCCGTGGTATCTTCGTACGTATTCAGCCCTGTGTCTTGGATGCGCTATTGGAGAAACAAATCTAATTATACGCCCATCGCCCATCAAACTCAGAGATCCTTTTCTCTAACCGAATTAGGCCCGAGGTAGCCGTACGAGAACGAACCTGGATGGATTTAATTTCGTTCAAGATATAGTGGGTACGATTGAACCTTTGGAGTCTTGTTTTAGTTCCAGCCTAAACGTTGGATCTAGCAGGATACTATCAGGTAACATTTTTCGTCCAGTCCTAAACCTCCCTACACCATCCCTAGAGGTCATGAAGAACGAATGGAAAATCTAAAGTCAACTCAACCCTCGGGAACAGACCAAATAAATCAAGACATCTAAATTCGGCGTAACATTATTGCCTGTTAGCATTCCGCCATGTTTCGTAGAAGTCATAATATTTCAATGTAGTAGTGCCGTATCACGCTTTTCTCGTTTTATTTAACTTTTGTGCCTTCTTTGAACGAGGCTCAATAAAATTTAAACCGGAAAGGTAGAGTGAAGAAAAACATATCCTAAAGGAAGTCTCTTTTTACTAACAGACTAAATTTGTCCCGAGCAGGCAGACAGGACGGTGAGATTTCGTTGAACCCAAAAAATTCTTTCCATTTCTCGGGTTGGGAGATTTATTTTCATAAAACTTTTCTTCTTCCGTTTCGAGTCGATGGTGGAAGGAATTGTGCGTGAGTGGGAGGGGAGTATAATTTTACGGCGATTGGTTGATTTAATTATTCATGCTACCTTCGCCATCAATCCTAGACAGTGAGTGCCAGTTTTTCGTTTTCTTTTACTTCTTCTGTCACACTATGCGCAAACGACAGCTCGAGTAACGACGCAATTAGCAATCTGTTTTCTTACAATCGTTATTCGGGAATGTAAATGACACGTTGTGTTCGATATCACATTTCTTTTCGCCAAATTAGTTCTCAATACGTTTTACAGAATCCGCTCTTAGGTGGAGTTTCGTCCTTTTTTTCCTCGAAATCTTTCCAAGGCATTCCAACGTGACGATTGAACGTGACGCGGACCACTTTACTGGACAGTTTCGTCTCACTAATTCAATTTTGTCATGTCGTGAGAGCCCGCAACCGTTCGGGTGTGAGGGTATTTGCATATTCTCGCTGTGTTAGTTACGGTGAAAAGAGGGCAAAAGATGAGAGAAGAGACGAGGGCAACTGAAGTAGAAATTTTCGCAGGTAAAGGTGAATTTGCTGTCCAGCAGCAGAGAGAGACAAACCAAAATGTGTATGCATGTGACATACATAAATCGAACCTGATGACAATGACCGAAACTTCGAAGTTGTATTGCAGTAATACTGATAATTCGCAATGTGTATAAAGAATATGCTAGATATGCCAATTGTTTCCATACTATTTGCTATGGTGAAACAAAACCGTGTGTCCTCCGTCACTGAAGTACGTTTTTCTTCTGCAGCATAGGATGTAATTGGAAACCTTCATTTGCACGTCCTTGCCAAAGCTTTCATCGAGCAGACCAGAGCTCGCGATCGTGCACTTTCAGTGTCGTTTATTGAAAGAAAATGCAAATGCAATGAAAATGTCATCCTTTAATTTTAGATTTTATTGCTTGCGCACCAGACCACCATCGACAAAAAGAACGAATAAAAGACAACAAAACTCTCACTTGACAAAAGGTGACGAAGAGGCAATATCACATTCGCGGTTTCAAAGATCCATAAGAAAAGAAGACGTGACCGGGTTGCAGATTGTTATGCAGGGTTTGGAATATAAATTTCCTACCGCTTATGCTTGCGAACGCGGCAACAAAGCGGTTATCGTAACGTTGTTTGAGCGGTATATCCTTAACGGAATTGATGGAATCGAGAATACTACGTTCATGGCAGTATTAATCGTTCGGGGATGTGGCGGAGTGGCAACGCATGAATGGAAATGGGTACGCGTATTGATTTTTAAAAGTCAAATTGAAATCTTCATTGACAACATAAAGCTTTTCACATTGCTATTTTCAGTTATAAATGAAAAGAGAACCCCGATTTGATCATACCTTTTCAAACATTAAGGATGTTAAAGTTTTGAATTAAGAATCTATTCAGCTTTAAAAATTTTCAGCAGCTTGGGTTACGTTCAATATAACTTTTTTAGACTTCGAAAAATCTTGTATGCTTCGATTGTGAATTTCAAACAATCAGTACAATAACGTTGCATACAACTTTTGTTTGATAAAATTATCGTTCACGTAACGGAAACGTATGCAATGAACTTAAAAGGAAATCAAAATGGACTCCAGCACTTAGGGAGCTATAATGTATTCGCCCGTTTAATTGCATTTGTCACGTTCGATAGTTTACCGGTCGATGGCATACGCTTCAAAGAACAGCCTGTTAATAGAGTTCACACAAGACGACAAAAAGGCGATTGCACATTGCTGTTTCCGCTCTTGTCGATTGTGTGCTTGTGGTGCGAGATAATGAAAATAAATTTTCATTTAAAAACAAATTATGTCTCCAGGCTAAAGATGGAATACGCGGACAGTTAACCTACGAGCCCGGATACGGGTGGAAGCTCTGGTTTATTCTGGTCTTCGCAGCTCGTGTCTCCTCCTCGCGTGCTATGTTGGGTGGCCGGGTGCAAGCGAGAGCATAATTACTCCCGCTTGGATGAATTATAATTAGATTTTGTCTTCCAAGATTGTCCTTTGCGCGGTACTTTGCCCACCACTTGCCGCCAGTCGCTCCAGTCGTTATCGCAGATGGAGATCCGTCCCGTTCGAAAAAAGTGAGTTCGGAGTAAGTAAACTTTTGCTCAACTTACGTACACACTGTTGTTCGCCGGTTCGGTATTCTTCAACCATGCGATACGCTGTCTCGAGCGAGAAGGATCTAAAGGAACAGAAACTTTACCATCCGCACTGACTCGATGTTCGATTTTAATTTCACTGCAAAGGACATTGTGACGTGCGGTATGGTATTTACGGCAGGGTGGGGATGGTGCGAAGACCTGACACCTGCTGATTCCTGAGACACTAGGCACGTAATTTCTATGGCTAGGGCTTGACGTCATCGCAGCATACTGCGGTCGTACGTCTCTCGGTAGGTGACAGGTTGGTCAGTGCCAGCAGATTGAATTTTGTAAAAGACGGATTAGCAGCGGGAGCACCAGTGTCTCGCCACGCACACGCACGCTTGCAAGAGATAAATATCGCAACGGATGGGTTCTCGTCGTCGGTCGTTGTGGTATGATTGCTGCCCAGTTCCCACCGTATTATGAGGACGACATTCAGAACGTCGGTTTACTTTGGTCGTGTGCCAAATCGAAATTTGGTCGCCTTGTGGCGTACTTGCTGCCGGCGACGCGGCTTCACTAAATTTGCACATCTGCATCAGGGCCATCGCGTCTCGCTCAGGACAAAGATGACAGCATCACACACGACATGGAGTGTGCCAAAACGATGTACATCTGAGACGTCTGTGTAGCAGAAGAATTGGGTAAAGTAGCTGCCGAGCAAGTGCCTTTCAATTCTGTGAACGGTTTCGTCTGAACGTTTATGCTTAGCTACCATACGGTCATTACGTGAGACAGGTGTTTTTGCACGTTATCGAGATATCATTTTTTTATCTATCATGCCACTGAGTGGACGGTAAAGAAAGCCAGATAACA
Source organism: Anopheles farauti (assembly GCA_000473445.2). Taxonomy (NCBI): domain Eukaryota; kingdom Metazoa; phylum Arthropoda; class Insecta; order Diptera; family Culicidae; genus Anopheles; species Anopheles farauti. Next base: position 5,948,343 of record KI915046.1, on the reverse strand, counting down.
TTTTCTTTTTCCTGAGGAATCAATATTCATGTAATTTCGGTTGGCTCCATTAACATCGGTGATACCAAATTCAAAATGTTCAAAAAGAACAGTAAATTAAGATGGTTTCTTCTGGCGTAAATTCATGAAGCAGAAGTTGCTTTCTGCTTCATACAGATCCGGCTAGGCAGTTCCGGTTCATCTCACCAGAACGAAATCAAACAAACACGCCAAACATACAGAAAACCACTCCTACGGTCAAACTGAGACTGATAATGTATAATCATGATCTTCTGCTACTGGTTAAGAAGCGTCCGGGGGCTTTAGCACGCTACAGTTAACGTGGAAGGAGTAATCTGAGAGTTGGCCCAATTTACTCTTCCAAGCCGGAACGGAGCTCATCGTACTGTGGGTGGCTGTGACCCGTGTCGGAACGAATGCTCACAACCAGTAGCGTGTGCTTCGAAACTGGATCGAGAATGGACGACGAAGTCGCTATCCAACTAATGGCGTAAGCGTATATAAGTAGATTGGGAAATCCTGCTACATTGCCCAACGCTTCCTCTCACCTGACAAGGGTCTTTGAATAGCAGCAGTGTTGAGCTCGAGTTGACGGGCCTAGTTTTAACGAAAATAAAAAAAAAAACGGTTGAAGTAGTAAAGAAGTGGCCCATTCGATACGTCCAATGCTCATAAAAGTCATCGGGAAAGATAAATCCAGAAAGAGCAGCCGAGACCAAAAAGATGACACATGTTTCGTTGGTGCGTTAAACCGCACGTCTCTCCCCTACTGGCCACTACTCCAGCTTCCCATTACGCAAGGTATGCGTCCCGTTCTGTCCGTTTACCCAATGGTGTTGATGATGATGAGAAACAGAAGAAGTTAGCATAAGAACTAATTCGCCCGCTGACGACGATGGTCAACGTCGACGCGTTGGACGACGCCTTCACGTGCTGTCAGTTCCAAGGGGGTCTCTAGCAACGAAGTCGATTGAAACGACAGATGGGGTGGGTACGGGTGCGTGCACGGGTAGGATGCTCTAATATTAGCTGTTTTGCTATTTTTGGCTTAATGTTGTTGTTTAGTTTTCGTACACATACACGCGGATGGCGCTATTTCCATCCGACGGTCATCGGTGGAAGACATGACGAACGAGGGAAGCCGAAGCAATGAGGAAACTTTTACACGCCAAACAGATTTTTTTCGAACGCGACAGTGGAATAGGGTTTTACTTCTAACGACCGAGTCGAGGTTTACCGTGATTTGATTCATGCTCAAGACACATTGTGTGGATTGATAAGTGGTTGGAAAAGATTGATGTCAAACATATTGCTATGATAATAATAATAAACATTCAATAAATCGGTTCGGTAATTTATTTTCAATTATAATTTTACGTTAAATTTTACATAAAACTTTGACGTTATATCGCTTTGGCCTAGAGCACAAAAATATCATTGTGTTTAATACGAAAATATTCAACACGAATAATTTGTAAGTATTACATGAATGTCAGCAGAAAATTTTTCCACAAAACATGTAAACAAAAACATTTCTCCAAAACATTTCGGAACATAAGCTAAATATGCGCAACAGCATATCATGGTATATGAACATAGAAATTTAATAAAAAATGTGTGTGTTTAAAAATGAATGTAAAAATATAATTTTTAATTTAAACTGTTACTGTTACTAAAACTTTTAACTGTTAAACATAATATTCCTTCTTAAAATCAAGTTGACAGAATTGAAACTTAAGAATTTTATTCATGTTAAATAAGTTCTGATATATCCAAGACCATTTTTTGAATATAACGAACTGGTAGCATACGTGCCTGTTACTACCAACGCGTCGCCTTTCGTCGACAGACGTTTCATTGTGTTAGTGACTTTGATGAACAGAAAGAAAACATGTGAGATCGGTGCCAGGAGTAGTGTTGGGTGGGAAAACGGACAAAAACATGGACACAAACAGAGCGAAGAAATGATACTGTGGGGCTGCTGTTCTGTTTGTTTCTTTTATTACCGACAGTTTTTGCTCGCCTTCCACAGCTCCCATTTGCGAATGTCTGAAATAGTGGAGCAAGAGCGATACCTTTGTTGATGCTGCACTTCTCGACGAAACACGGTTGTTCCATCTGTGAGAAGTCATTGCGTGTTGTATGTGTTTATGTGGATGGGAAAAGGCCACTCAGTGTATTTGTTTTGCAAGTAACCCGGTAATTATGGTAGCATGATATGCTTTCCCGCGAGGCACAAGGTCGCAGTGCAATGTTTCCTGCAAAGTTTCTAGTAGTTGATTTATTTGATTATGCCTGTCATATGTGTGATATTCACTCTTTTTTGTTTCTACAGTTAATGTTGTTATGATTTGAGATATTGAATATTGAAGTGCTAGCCAACGAAGCAACGAAATCTGTTTCACTATTAACTTATGGAACAAGTCCGTCACATGAATCTCCGTTCTAGTTGGCACAGTTTAACATCGTCGAAACTAGACTACTGCGTATACGGTTCTGCGGAGCTATCGTGCACATTGCAACATAAATTTTTCACCTATCATGCTAGCACGTACCTAGTTCTTCAACCTTTCTGAAGTCATAAACGGTCCTAAGTGCCTATAGAGACGACCGTTTCGAGCGGCGTTTGTATCACATGTTAGCGAAACCCGTTTGTGAAAACCTCACGGAGAAGCTGGCCGAATATGTGGCTTCGTTTGACTTTTAGTTTTTGAACCTGGTGACAAGCCACTAGAACGAAAGGTACCTGTGTTGCACAGGACAAATAATGGAACGTAATCGTAGGAATAAATTATTTTCCACACACGTTTAGTTTCCTGGGTCCCAACGACAAGGATTCTTCTTTGTGTTTTATGGTTTCATGTGCGCAATGACCGGCAAGCGAATCAGGTGTGGAAATGTGAGACACACAGCATTCGACAGTGCGGAGCGCAGAAAAAGGGTTAGCTACCCCTTAAGTGAGGTTGAATAACTTTTGGTCACCGGATGAACTGTTGACTGTTGTTCGAAGGTTTATAAAGATCTTCACCGAAATGTTGCATGCGAGTTTCATGGGAAAAATTGAAAAAGTAAAACGATGTTGTTAGTCAGATCATCCGTCACCCATAGAACACACTCCAAATGGCACAAAGCACACACACCTATGCCAAAGGCTATGCAGATGCCGGTGCCATATTGAACATCGAACTCCGACCCAGGCGTGTTCGCATTGGCGATGGATTCATGCGGGAGTAGCGAATATTGTTCCATGTGAGAACCGGAAATCCCGAGAAACCCATTAGAAGCTACTCTCAAAGGTACGTTGAGGAATGGGACAGGCACGATCGTAATTGAAATGAAAACTGACAAATGCGGAATGCACGTTGTGGTATGATGGCGCGTTGTGTGCAGCGAACAGGGTGACACGTTGCACCCGAATTACCAGCATGGCAAACTTTGATCACATCCAATCGCCCAAATTGCAGCAGTGCGGAGGCATTCACTGGCATCAGCACACCTCACCGCGTCCCATTGATGTGTGCCACGACGGCAATGATGTGATCACCATTGACAGCTATATCTCGCGTCCCATGGGAAGAGCAATGTGAGCAATGGGTTGAACTTGTCCTCTCGCTGGTACGTGGTTCTGTTTTGTAGCCACTACCCCGGAGGTGCTACACGACAAGTGCGTTGTCAACCCGAACGAGAACCGGCACCGAACGGCAGTAGCAAACAAGGGGCCAAAAAGGCTGAGCATGTTGATTACTCTGAAAAATTTCGGTAGCAATTTCGAGAATTTGCGACTGTTTTGTGTCGTTGTCTGTTTTATTTGTATTTTTTTTTGCTGTTGTTGCTCCGGGTTTGTTCTATCGTTCGTATTTTTGGCTTTGTTTTCATTCCATGCAATCTGCAATGAAATAGGATTTCTCGGAAAGACCAACCGAGCAGACGCGTATGAGGTGGAGCGATGCGTTTGGCTTTCAACGCTTGAACCTACCAGCAGCTACCCAAAAGGAACGCATCGCCTTAGAGACATCATCGACGGGGAAGCCTAATTTGACGGTGGCGAACAACTCCCCAAACAAAGAAGACAAATTATTGTCAAACGGACACCGGATGCTGCTGCTGTGTTCGTGGTCAAAAAAGAGCCACAGTTGGCATCGTTCTCTGGAAGAATGCAAACAGCAGTTGTACAGTACCTGCAGCAATCAACTACAGCAAAATACAAGAACGAGTCTGATTCACCTGTCCCTTGTCATCGATAAATGAGATTCTTTCGATGCATAAACCGCGCAAAAATTGAAACTAAATAGTACGTAGCAAAGGATCAAACACACACGTGCTGAAAAGCCTTGAACGATGGGGTTTGCATGTGACACAAAGATGTGACTTTATGCTAACTTTGCCAAAACGGGAGGGTGATGACAGAGGTTGAAGCGAAAAGAATCACAAAATCCATTTCGATTCCAGGAAGCGAAACGTCTAATAAGCTGCTGATTGAGTTTTATGCGTAGCTATTTCTTCCGAGCGTAGGAATGCGAATTGTGAGGCACGCTGGAATATTGCTGATTGTGAATTAAAAGCTGTCAAAAGGACGTGCTCTAATCGTTCAGGAATATTTCACGAGACGTCCACGAGAGTGCACAAACTATTTCACAGTATAAAAATCCACAGCGCAAGCAATCGCCAAAGATAGTCTTCCACAGTATTGTCCCACGGTTACAATTTGGGGTTCGGGAATTCGGGTTAAGCCCTAAGTATTTTTAATTTGTTTCGCCACAGGAAGCGGCAATGTAAAGGGCACAAAGTTATACTTATACCGCTCGTCGTCCCTCTGGTGCCATCCGTGGAGAGGTTAGGTTGGAGACACCGGACCGGACAATCGGGTGGTTCGGAAGCGGCCTTGGGAGGAAGAACGTGGTACTATTTCTCGTAACGTGTGCAAATCCCTTTCGAGGCGAGACCCATCTCCGGTCGGGCAGAAGAGGACCAACTCGTTGAGGTTGAAATTTCTTTTGAGCTAAATTGTTCTCTGACGACGATGAACTTTCGCTTGCTAAGTGCGTGGAACAATGGTGGGCACGGCACGAGGGTCAGGATTTTAATTTGCATATCATTTTCAGTCGGCAAAAGTAACCGCTGTACCGTTTTCTTTTTCTCTGGAAACAAGTTTAAATTTCTTGAAACAAAATTATTACGTTCCGGATTTAGATGGAACGGTTTACGTCTTTTTTACATAGTAGAAGTTGTAAGAGTTTGTAGTTGTCAAGTGGTTATTTGTGGGACTGATCTCCATCAGGAATATGGGTTGTGTGCCTTTTTATAGAGCCGTTTTATAACAGAAAGTTTCTGATAATGTTCTCTTCTGTTAAAGTCACTTGAGAAAGTGAATTGCATTATTTATTCGAAAGCCGGCACAAGTGGCGAAGGACAAACGGAACACAAGTATAGGATCATATTATTAACGAAATCATTGCTTCTTACTGTTGCATGCGCCGAAACGTTCCTTTCTTCCGAAAAGTCTAAAAAGTCTAAAATCAGAAATTTTCATTCTCGATGCAATCATATAAACTTTATCGTCATCGGTTGTCCTGACAACGAATGCCAAACGTAATACTTGTATCACGTTTTCCATCAACTCATACTGAAGGGAATCGATATTGGAAAGAAACTTTAATCTGTGGTGCCCTCCGAAAGAACAGAAAAAAGATGTATAAAGATAAAGGGAGAGGGGAAAGAAAAGAAAAAGAGCAAAATAAAGATAGAGAGAGAGAGAGAGAGAGAGAGAGAGAGAGGTATTGATTTGCGTGCAAAAACTAGTCAAACCAACATTCTGTTTCATAACTAAACCATATCTCATCACGTTTTCGAAATGCCGAAGGTGATGTCACGTTCTTCGTTGAATAGGAAAGCAAAAGATAATTTTACCAACTTTTGACTTTGGTAGAGATTGTTCCTCAAATTTCAGACCATTCAACGTCAGTAGATGACAAAAATTTCAGAAGATTAGAGTTAAGCTGAAGATTGTACCGACTACAATGACACACTTTTTGATAACTAAGTATTTCTGCAGATGGTCTCAACGAACGAGAATTATTTTATGCAAAGCAAATTTTATCATTTCGAATATTTGCCAATATGAAAATTGATTTGGGATTAAGGGATTTCTTCGGTGCGCCGAAGCTAGCGTCGAGAAGCTTGCAAGGATCAACCCACACGCAAAAGGACCATCAAAGGGAACTTCCTTTGGTTAGCTATCCAGCCGTCGAGCGGTCATATCAGCGTAAATAACGAGCGGGACGTATATATGATTGATAAATTCCGACATTCTTTTTCGAGTAACCGTCGAACGATGGTCCCAAATGTTCGAGCATTTCGATGAGTGGAAAGTAGGGATCTTCCATCAACCATTTTCTAACTCCATGAGTGAGCGGTACCGCTACAGCTGACGTTAATACTATCCCCTACTGTTGCAGTACATTTATGAGATCCCGGAGAGCATATTTCATTGTTGGCTCGCCTGATCTAATAAAGCAGACATTCACCGCAGAAGAAAAACATTTTCAAGTTTGTGATGGCATTCATTGTAGACATTCCGCACTGGGCCGAGCGATCGGGTGACTGGCGCACGAGACAGGTAAAGTTGTTTTTTCTTATTGACTCATATCATAAGTAGATACTTACGCAAGATACACAAGAGCGAATGAGGAGGGTACTTACCGTCGGTTTGAAGTATGTTTGCTGATTGTGTTTCACACATGAAGTGCATTTTTTATGAGAAGAGCGCAAAGAGATTTATCTCCATATACCACCGAACCGGAGTTGATACTGGTTCACCGCACCTTTGGGAACGCTATTTCATGTATGCAGGATGTTTGCAAAAATCACCGGAAGCAGAGGAATTACGAATTTAAATCTTCCATTCACGCTCAAACGTGCTCATGCCCAAGAGGCGACTTCCTGTGCGCCACGTAAAGATGATACAATACTGTCCGTTTACTTCATAATTCAGGCTCAGTTTGCGGTGCATCGCGTTCTCAATAAATCAAAACGGTGTTGGGGTAGGTATAGAATGGAAATATTTTTTGTGTCTTTTGTGTCTTTGTAAACGAATGTTCAACGTGCGAAAGCGTGCAAATGTTCGGTCGGTCTAAATTTCTATGTATCAACCCAAACGGTTTTACGGAAAACCTACGGTTTAGTATCAGTGAACAGGTCGCTCAAACGATTGAGCCAACAGTGGTCGTGGCGAAATGAATAGCTTCCTTCCAGATCATGCTTCGTATGGCTTCGCAGTGCAACCCGCAAAGTAGAAGAGCACATGTAAATACATAAATTTAATCCACACCGTACGACCGCAAAACGAAATATTGCTATCGTTGGACAATCGTCCGTCAAGAGCGAAGCGCTTGGCTATTGTTCCGGTGCACTGCACTAATCCTTACATCCTTCAGGCTTTCGTCTATTCGACCGGTTGACTCCCGGCGGCTTGGTAAAATTCATAGTAGCACCAACAGCATCTGCTCAATGGACTTTCTCTCGAACTGGCCAGATGGTTCTAATTCCTGCCATAAATAAACACTTTCACCGCATCGCACCCCGGTGCTGAAAGTATGCATGAGATAAATGGCCACCTGTCCGACATCCTCCATACCATTCCAGTTGGCTGTTTTCAACCCACTTCCGGCGTTGGAAGTTGAGCGTTCACAGCTCGTTTCATAGTGGTCGGCGGAACTACGCGATCGTTGAGGTTGGGTTTGGGAACAATAAACATTTTAAATTCATCGGATTAAATTTACATCGATTAATTAAAATTTTATCCTATTTGAATTTCAATTCTACCCAAGCATAACAAAGAAATATACCAACACTAGCAACTGTGGTGGGGATTTGTCGTGAGAAACCTTTGAAATGGGCTTTTGTTTAATCAGCAAGCATTGACAAAATTTAGAATCCAAATCTAGCTGTGAAAATGTGAGACGAATCTCGAATCAATCGATTTAATCTTCGGATTGAATGCTGCTATGCAACTTATTTGAAGGTTTGTCAAAGACTGTCTTTCAAAAACGTTCCAAAACAAAACAAAAATCATCGCGAAATCGTGATTTTAAATACTTCTTGCTTCAGAACCCACTGTCGATACAATACCTGAAAAATCTTACATTGACGTTTTTCGTTGAGGCATTGCCAGTTGCTTCTTCAAATCTGCAAGGCATTTCTCCAGCAAAAAAAATCCCACTTAACGGTTTGTTGCGTTTACAGAATTGAACATAAGCGTTGCTAAACTAGAGAGCTCTTCAAAAATCTATTAAAATGTTTAAATATGTTTACGGCAACACAGTGGCAATACAGCACCTATTTCTGTGACGGTTACGTGATTCTGCTTTATCCATGCATTCGCATTTCTATGTAAAGTATTGTGAAAAGGTAAACTCCTTTTTTGAACGACAATCCATCCTTCTTTACAATTTTCAATCCTAGCATGGAAGTAAGTAACAGCAAATCCTGCCAAACTGATATTGAATGACGTGTTTTTGGGAATGTGAGATTTGTACCATTCTCAAGACGCTTTTAGCGTTCAGATACCAGCGTATGGTGGAATCCCTGTGGAGTGTGTTTTCTACAACGAAGGTAAAATATAATCTCTTTTTAGCAATCGAAATGTAACCATAATATTAGCTTGGTAAATTGAAAGGCATTCCCATCCATCGCCTGCTTGCATAGACACACGCATTCGTCGTCTGAGTAGAGAAATAAGAAAATAGATGTAAGCACGGTGTGAAGGTTGTTATTTATTCTAATAACAATATGCGTAATGTTCGAGGAGTCGGTAAAATGTGGTACAGAAACAGGTATGATCGAATATAATGGTTGTGTCGAGTTGTGTGTGAATGCATTTGTTTTATTTATAAATCACACTGCTGCATAAATAAGATTATTGTGTTTTAAAAATATTCCACGCTGGGAAAAACCACTGGGAGATTTTTTGTCATCTATTCGCATACCACCCAGTCTCCTTCTGTATCTTTTTCTCCCTCCTCAGCTAAACCATAACATCCATAATTGGCCAACGGAAATGGTTTTGTTCGTGTTTTTTATTTGCCAAAAAACTTTTCCGCGGAGGTTGAAACCCGGATTTTTGCATAAACTCCAATTCCTTTGCGGTAGCACGTTCGACTAGATTGAAATATAACGAAAATTGATGATGATGTGCACGGGATGGAAAATGGTAAAATGTGTTCTCGACCGGCACAACATGCGGCCATACCGAACGGAAAATAATAACGTAAGCGGCGGAAAAGCCGAAGAAGGAAAAAGGTAAACATCAATTCTCTTGTGCGGGTTAGAATGGTAGTTGAAGCGTGACGAAACAAAAGTTTTACCATATCACGCGGTCCGGTCTCGCATCGCACGGCTTTCGTCGTCACAGCGAGATTAGGAAAGTGCCGAGAACCCTTCCGGTTTATACATTTCGCGAAAGCGACGGAGGTGGATCGAACGTCGAAGTGAATTTCCGTTTACCGTCCGCTGAATTTCCCTGACGAACGCGTTGACGGCAAGCTTTGGAAACCCGCTTTTCCATCGCGTGGTGGTGTGTGCCGACACATCCCACCAACCACTCTTCCCTTTCCCAGGTAAACTGATTTATTTTCCAGTTAATTTATACCGTCTGCTGGGGTAGCCAGACCGGCAGACAATTTTCGACGTAGGTCTATTTCACGATAATATTCAACCGAATTGGGGTGAATTCAGCAGGGTGTTTTGATGGATTGAATCTAGTTTTCGTGTGCGAATTGACGAAATTGTTTAGTGGATGGGCGTCGAAATTGAACAAACAGTAATCGTTATCAGTTAATAATAAGATATTCTGATAAAGATGGTGGGTGGTTTACATGTATTTGTTTTATTTAAAACAAATTGAGAAGAAGAAAATAATTTTTTAAAATGATAGATTGCAATTCAACTTATTAATAAACTCAACATTCAATTCAAACATATTGCTCTAACTTGGAATTCAACTTATGCGCGGATTTTCGTTAATATAGAAGAATTAAGATCGTAGTTCGGGACAATAATATCATATTATGAAGTACTTGTACATATATAGAAAATTGTACATATATAGTTTCCCAAACTCTCTATAGCGAGGTAGAATTTAGGAACCGATAATAAATTAGCCAGACCTACTCAATAAAAGTTTTTAACGGTGTGTTATAATAGGGGTATCTATTTAAAATTTAATTTAAAAAAACGGGTGGTGTGTCACTGCACCACGCGAACGAATTCCAACGAAATGAAATCAAATACCTCACGGACAGGTAATAAATAACCCTCCCTTTTCTGCATAGCATTCTTCTCACTTGCATCTCCGCACTAATTTTTCAAGAAGGTTTCGATTTCTTACAGAAAATAAATAAAACCAAACAACAACATATGTGTAGATACAACACTCGGCGCATTGTACACACGAATCTCGTCTAGTTTCAACGCAAGAAACGAAGAATGTGATTGAGAGGTGTCGATAGGTGATGTCGTCTTTCCAATACGATATTCATAGTATCGTTTGGTATTGGGTAAATTAATTCATTCCATTAGTTACTTTCAAAAGGTACGATCGACATGCTGAGCTGGTGTGAATTTACTAGCGCCTCAAACGTTCGGTATCTTTGAACGGTACACATGAATGAATGGAGATTAATATCAAGAGGAAGTGTTTGCAATACAACACGTTATCGAGAATTGATGTTGCAGCACTGAAGAACACGACGATAATAAATAGGACTATACTGTAGGCAAGAAATTAGTGTCCACGGCTCATTGGTTTGCAAAAATTTCTTCCAATACATGAGTTTCTTCTGCATTGTGTAAGATGGATACTTTTATTATGCTGTTCTGTAATATAGCCTTATTTTTATGCAGGATTTTACTTATGAAATTAATAGTTTACCTGTAACGTGTTGACTAGCCGCAATTATTATATTTTAAAATATACAATCGATATCGTCATATATGCACTACATCATTTATAATTTGTTGCGGGTTTTATTATAACATTATCATAACCCAAACCACCAAAACAATTTTCTCACACAAAAGAAAGATAAAACGGATAACACGTTCTGCATAAAAGTGTGGAAGACCGCTGAAGCGCTTGGCACTACGTCATTAGGACTAAGACATTTGTCATCATCGTTTGGCAGCCAATTAATATTCAACTTATCTTTGACTAACCTATGGCGATCTAGTTCCATTAGATGGTTCTATTAATCATCTGAGAACGGATCCTCGTTTAACCATTAGTCTGCGGTGATGGTTGTTTGATGACAAATGGAGAGTTCACGCTGTTTGTATTGTAAACTTTTAACCCGATCTGGATCTTTAAATCACTAACCATTATCCGAGTAATTTTAAGGTTTCGTGATCGAAGCCTACGATAAGCTTACGTCTTTAAGCTTAAGTCTTTTTACTCGATAGTTGTTGAGCTCATTTACCTAGCTTAAATACTACTGTTTAGATAAGATATTTTATGTTTAAATATTTCATGTTTGTAAAGAATATCTTAGCTAACGCAACTACACTCAACTACGAATATCCTCTACATGTAACCTGAAAATAAAACCATGATTCTTACCTTTTCCAAAATTAGGACCGCTTTAGTAGCATACTACAGGTATACTAATATTAATTGATCATGTTAATCTGCAATAAAAAAAGGAATTAAATTAATAATGATAAATTTTAAATTTTACATCTGATTATGATTATTACATAAAGAAAACTGAATACGATGTTACTAAGAACAAACGCGATATGCACAAAATGGCTGGTAGATACGACAAAAGTAACCCAAAAAAAATCAGTTCATGAATAAGAAACGGCTTAAATGCGACGTAAATTAAATCCTCTTTAATGATTGAATCAGATTTATACTTCATACCGGTTGTTAATTAAAAATAATTTCACTACCATCGTCCCATTAAAAAGGATTCACGGATTCAGTTTTGGTATCTGAAAAAATCGCTCTCGTATTAAGCCTGCGGGGAAATATTTCGCACACAATTGACAACAAACGCACTTGTACTCCCTCTCCAGCTACTATCGAAACTGGAATTCGTTAATTAATGGGCTAAATTTAGTCGGTAGTTTCAAGTTATGTAAGAGCAACATTGGTTAACCCTCCATGGGGTATACGTATAGGGTATATAACTGAGGGTATTGCAATTGAAAGCATTGGAATTTTCACCATCATGTGTGCTCCGCTTGGAATGGGCTAAGAAGGTGCGAAAAAAGTTAAAATCGCGTTGGTGCCACATGCCACAAAATCAATTCTACATTTCATTTCACAACGCCTAAAAAGTGAGAGTAGGCACGGAACGAACCGAGTTTGATAGAATGCTGGAAATCAGTAAAACACTACAAACACTACAGTTTATCGTTTTCGATTGTAAGCTTTATGAATAAAACATGAGCGTGTGGCGCCGGCATTGCACTCTATAGAACGAACCGTTCGGCGGGTAAGGCGAGTATGATTTTTTTTCCGAAAAAAAAATACACCGAACTAATAATTAATCCGGCAGTTTACGAACACGAAACGCGGCAAGAACGTGTTGTGTGTTCTGCCAAATGAACTACCACCCCCATACTTTGACAGGAACGATCATGTTACCCAACCCCGCTCCTCTGTTTGCTCTACCAGGCCAATAGTTTGTGGTATTTTTGCGCCCGTTGTGAAAAGCGTGTTGCGTTGTGAAATATGCATACGCGTCTCAACTATACATACAGGCGAGAGAACAGTTTGCGTTCACCATACCGGCACTGTTGTACATGAACTTTCTCTGGGAGCTAACAATTATCATAAATAGCTTTCCGTTTCCATTTTGCATGAGAATATAGGGTGGTTTTACAATCGAAGGCATCCGTGGCACACGCGTGGAAACTAGGGTACGTTTCAATGAAAGTGTACCTCGCAGATACAGTGAAATGAACCCCGACGTAAAACGCATTTTATTATCACTGCATGATAATTGATGTTCCTGGTTGCCTGCTTGCACAAATCGGATGAACCTATGAACTAGACTGGGCTTTTGAGCAGTCTTGCTGTGATAGTACATAATATTTAGAACAATGTAATAAAAACAACAGGCTTCATTAATGAGGCATAATCATTATTATAGAAATAATATTGAATATGAACTTTAATAATAATGATAATATAAATAATAATAATAATAATAATAATAATAATAATAATAATAATAATAATAATAATAATAATAATAATAATGCAAACAATATAACAAATCTAAAAAAATATAACAATAATAATAATAATAATAATGCAAACAATATAACAAATCTAAAAAATATAATAATGATAATCCATAATCCAGAACAATCACAAACTATTTGAGCGACAGCACATTATTTCTTGCGTATAATCAATAATGGTCAATAATATTGCACAATTTTGCTTTATAAAAGTATCTTTAGTTATTTTTCAAACAAGAAATACATGCTTGAATCTATGACTCGTTATACGTAAATGGAACCATAACATAGTTTACTGTTAATTTACGAATATATGCCCATGCTAGTTTGTAGGGACTCATAGAAAGTATCAATACTTTATTAAGTAAGATAACAACAACTGAATGGCCAAATTTACCGTTAATTCCTTGCTAGTCCTAGCTAAATACACATACTATTACACTAAATGTGTCTAAAACAATCATTGAACGTTTCTTTCGCTAAGCATGCATATATGTGCAAAAACATAATGAGACGGTTCCGGAGAAAACTCCCCACTATGCAAAATACATCAGAATATCACAGCACAACGTCGGCTCGATGTAATCGCTTCGTTTAGCATAATTTAAAGTAACAGCAGCAAGTGGCGCGTGATTCATCCTGATTTAACATCATAAACATACAATCTGTGGCCCTCTCCCGCCATGCGTCGTGCATCAGGCGGCAACCCAAGCGGAGCATTCACGCAGCGTAACGATCAAAACACGATCCCACCAAAACGCGCGTGGCGTGGCGTAGCCAAAGAATGCAGCGATTCTATTAGCGGAGCAGCGGCACTGGCTGGGAAGCACCACTAGCTGCTACACACAACGTGTTCTTCTGGCCTGGCTTTTGCCGCGCACTGGCCATGTTGAAACGCTTGAATGAACAAGCAGATCAACTCGCGATCATCGTTGGAAAATTGGTAACACCTCACCTTCATTTCTTCCACTGCACCCTACATGCCATCAGCTTTAATGAGTGAAAATATAAAGAATGTGCAACAAGTCATGCTTTTCCACCATCGACGGAGATAGTTTATGCGACGGTCTAAAAGCAAGCGGTTCTACTGCAACGTTTATATAATACAGATAAAAAAATACAAGCGATTTACGATGACACCGGGAACAAAGGATAAAACTTTTCCGTGAAAGTTGATAGGCTTTTCTAAATGTGGACATTATGCTAGAAAGTAGGTTAGTTTAGATCGTTACATTGTGCTACTTGATTGTGCATTTCACGATTGTTTTCTTTAATGCAAACAAAAAAATAAAAACTAAGCTCACAAACTGTTATACGGAACAAACGCGAAAGTAATTCAATGTTATCAAGAAGATCTTCATTTGTTAAAACAAACCTTTGGTGAAATTAATGTAAACAAATTGTTTACCCTTTTTACCGTCAACTGGGTTTACCCATTGTTTGATTTTAATAGCTAACGGAGAAGTAGTTTAAAATTTTTAAAAATAGTTTCAATACAAATAACAGCAGGCTTTATGTATGTCTTCGCGTGCCAACAAATCAAAACTTTATTACCTGGTAAGCGCCTGTTTGGATCTAAAACCTTTATTTTTCCATACCGTTTCGACCATTGTTTATGAGCGCTGTGACCTCGAGTTGTGCAATTTTTACGACATTCGGAACACTAGACACAGCATTGTTTCTTTTTGTAACAGTAGAACCACACCGCACATTATGTGGTGGATTGTTTGTGTGCCCGGTAGTAACAGACAGCAGACTTGAGCAACCAAAACAACTTTGATGAGCACAAGAACTCATACACCTTCTACCTTAACAGATTGGTGTTTGTCGTGATTTAGTTCCTCCCAAACCCCGGCGCCAACGCTTGCATCCGAAGGTTTGTTGAACGACCCGTTGGGAAAACTGTGCGTTATCGTACCATTTTCTCGTGAGTAAGCACAACGCGAGCGAGCGAGAAAGAGCAAGTAGACGGTTTGAATACACTCTCGAGCACAACACTAAGACAACTTAGGGCCGACCACTTTCCAGCCAGCTCCTCGTCATGCCTCTCCGCCAATCGTGCTCGCACGAGGGCGATGACTTTCTACCGACCCGAAATGGGACGAAACGGATGACCCTTGCAGAAGACGGATGCGGAGGTGTGTTGTGAAACGTCGCCCTTGGTGTGTTTTTGTGTGTGTGTCTGTATGGCATCATATTTCTTCGTTTTTTGATGAATGAATGATGGTATTTTCTTTTTGCAATTCTTCCCGCCACGTGATGTGGCGTTTGTGGCGTTGTCTCATTCACCTCCGGCGAATCCATTTTCCCTACAGCACGCGTCCGGATGGCAATTTCTGCCATTTATGCTAAGCGATTTTATTTCATCTGCTCATTTTTCTGTGCCACCACCGTCTGGCGACGAATGGAGAAACGCGGCCCCCGTTCGGTTTTCCGGATGCGAAGGGTAGTCTTTTTGAGTTTTTATTATGGAACACAGAGCAACGATGCGATCATATTTACGGCAGGGAACACCACACCAAATCGACCGTTCGTTAGCTCGTTGCACTCTCTGCGGACTGGTAGGTGGCTGCGATTGGCAAGTGCCTCGTGCAATGGGTGGTCGGATGGGGATTTATGGGGGCAGCCCGATGCTGGTAGATTGATCGTGCAATCGCGTAAGGTGATGCTGCTTTGCATCGGTAGAGCGTAACAAACGAAAAAGGAAATAAAAAGTAACGAAACAAAAACAAAAAAAAACATTATCCGTTAGGCGTGAGCCGTCGGTGCTGTTAGAGTTCAAACGAATTAAGGGAATATGAAACTGTTATTATTTAACTGATTTTATTTTAACGTGTAGTGCTTTTGATTAAAGGATAGTTAATTCTCGTATGCAGAATAGTTACCAATTCGCATTCGTGCCTCGACTATTGATTATTGGTTTACAGAGTTTGAGAATAAGCTTTCAAAAGAGTTTTGAGAATAATAACTTAGTTATGAATAAAGATTCATAATTCTAAAATGGATGTATTGAGCTATATTGAATAGATATTTGATCACAGAATAAAACACATCACATAAATTACTGAAATATTCAAAAGGTCCGTTGTTTACATACTACAACACAGTTTTCTAAAACAAATGGGAATCATATACCATCCATGAAACAATAATTCAAGAATAAAAATGTTAAGGAAATGTTCTACTAAGCACGAAAGGAAAAAATTATAAAATGAGTTTGATTGAGTCAACAGTTTCATTCACCACAGATGAATTTAGAGTTGCACCAAAAGTTTATTTTTGTATTTGCAATACACTTTTTGAAACTTTATTTTACAAATCCTAGCTCTGTCAGCCTATATAGCTCAGCCATAGTAAGGAAGAGAAAATAGTTAAGTAGTTTAAAATAGATTCGCGCAAAGCGCATTGACGTCAATGAATGTTCGTACTCTACACTTCTTGGGCCCACTATTATGCTGCACCGTCTCTTTGCACGCTCTGCACATGACGGATAATTGCACTGCATCAATTCCACTCACTCCTTCCATCCGCCTGTTCCAGATTCTTCGTCTCCATGGCCGTACCGAAAAGATAGCTGAAGATGGATTAAGAGACCGTCTTCAAAGCTCGCACGTTAGTTGATTGATGAGAATGGGTCATCGAAGTAAACGCCAGGCGGAGCATACCTCAACCATTTTTGTCGGATGGCGTGAGGATAATGCGTCTCTGTTTTCCGCAACTGACGTAAGCAATGACCTCCGGTAAATGGCTCTCGATTGAGGATTTTAGCACGACGGCACCGCTGGTGGAGCCTTGAAATTGCGAATAATTTCGTTGCGTTCCGAGACGTTACTTTCTCGGATAAAGATCGAAATTCGTTTACAGCTCACTAGAACGTAAACGATAGTCTTCCGGGCGAAAACCAGGGAACGAGGAAGGTAATGAAAAGTAACATGCAGAATAAATGCATAAGTTGTTGATAGCCTAGAGCAGTGAACGGCGACATCAATCTTGGTGCTCCTCCCAGAGAGCCGATCTCGATAGGGATCAGGCGAGCGTTTTTTTATGCAATTTGTTGTAGTGTTCTGATGCACCTTCCTTAGATTGCAGTGCACCCCCAGGAGCATCATCCGAAAATCGAATCGTTGCCTGGCGCGACTGATGATGGTGGATTTGCTTATGGTGCAGAAATTGTATGAGCGAATTTCTGCGATCGTATCGCACCCGTCGGAAGGGAATGCTCCCGTGTGAACTGTTCAAGCTTCCCATCAAGCAAACCTACCAGACAAACCGTGGGGCCGGAGATCTCAACAAGCAGAAGGAAGCTAAATTATAGTAATCATCGATGAAGAACGGAGAAGCATGATTTCCGAGGAAAAGTTGTGCTTTACGGCATGACAGAAAGAGTAATAAGGTGACCTGTTCCAAGAACGTTCCACGGCGCATGAAAGTCTGTTAGGTAGGTACGTCTTGTACAAAGGTTTATCAGCAAGAAATATATTCACATCTTAATGACTGTCGTAGGCTTTCGACGTACCACACAGACACCAAAGAGTGTTGGTAGATTTTAAAGTGATCCGAATTGCACGACGATAAATTTATTTTGATTCATTTTATCAAATCTTTGCTCTATAGTGTTAGTGGAACTACAACCTGTTGAAGCGATGTGAATGTTAAACAAAAATCAACAAAGAGGTAATTTGTAGCCCAGAAGTGCTAATGAAGCGGCTCCAAGAGCTACGACAGAAATAGTCTACACCCGAATCTGCAATCCACACTGCTGCAAATCTTACCTCCCGAAGTAGTGGGCATTCTTTCGGCTACAGAACTTCTTTCGGTTCAGTTCTAATGAACTTCCTTTGGCTACAGAAGGTGGTCCATACGAAGACAAACGGTAATTTCTTCAACTCAACGCTGCACAATAAGCTACTTCGTTCGAGTGAGTTCATGGCCAAAAAAAAAGAGAAACCTTCCAGCACAACGATGAAGCTCCAAAATATTTTGCCTCCAGCCGGCGAGCACCAATGAGTAGTCAACGATTCATGGTTGGTTGAAATCTGCATCCAGATTCCTACTACCCAGCAGACCACCCACCAGAACCGCTGCACTTGTAGAAAAGTTCATAATTCAAAACAGAAGAGAAATAGCTTGTGGCAAACTCGGTGTTCCCGATGCAAACAGAAACGAGCCAGCTGAGTCTAAGATCCTCAACCAACCCAACTCATTCTGAAGATTCTAAGTACTTTCGGGTGGTAAAGGTCCCGAAATGCAGAAATAGGATATCCAGAAGAGCTTGGCCGCACACTCTCGTTTACCTATGCTTTGACGGTGCTTTTGTGCATGACAACCATGGCGACGATGGTGATGACAATTATGCTCTTTGCTTCAGTCTTTTTTCATAATTTTGTTCGCCTCTTGAGCTTGTCCCAGTGTCTTTGAAATTTCACCTGCAGCAAGACCAGGTACCAAGATGATGGTACCGCCGCAGTATGCTCTCTTTTTTGGTTTCAGTCCGTCAGAGCGTGTGCTTTTCCACAATGGTGAAAGGATGGAAGGATTTCAGGAACAGCTTAACCCAAGAGACCGATACTGGTTAGAGTACTAGACAACCGTGATACAGTGCTTGAAGAGAGTAGTGTATTGCAATGAAAATTTGTTTCAGACATGATTTGAAAGAATTTCAAAAAAACATATCATTCACTTCTAGAACTAATTACTATTTTGTATGGTGTCGTTGTCCACCTGTCTAGAAATCTTGTATCCGAGGATATCCTCACATACTGAATTAAATAAAACTTTTTTCACTGCACCATTCAATCAGGCTCGTCAAGCACCATTCAAAGTGTGCATGGAACCATGAATGGTGATACCTTTCGCGAGTTTTATTTCCAATAATGTTAACTTAACTCTTGCTTATTAATGTTAAATCTTCACTTTGTGCAAACGTATATTCAGAAAAAAACCCTCTGTGTTGTTCTCGCATTTACTGAACCGCGTCAGGGTTGAATATTTGCGTGTTTGCTCGCAAAATTAACGAGCGATTGAGATGGTAAACGCCCCGTTATGGCATACGTACCCGAATGAGAAAAGTGTATCACGCTCTTGGCAACCACCGATTCGCTTCGAATATCAACATGTCAGCTTTGAGGATTACGATTAGCGCTGAACGCTGGTCAGCACCCAAAATAAGAATGCAAATAATCTGTGCTCAAATATTTGTTCGCACTCGTGCAGATTTTGCCGCTAGTAAACCTGCTTGGCGTTACTAATCTGTATTGCCACGAGTTTAGAATGTATTTAAAAATTCGATGCTATAGCCACCATAAAGCTACCACAAAACCCTTCACCCGGTGCCAATTACTGAAATACCAACGCATTCAGTTTAGATTATTTGATTGGCAGTTAGAACCACGTTCTCGCCGAGCTTAAACTGTTATTAATTACCGATCCCGTCGCTGCACCTCGAACGACTCGTGCTAGTGGCGTAGTTTCTAGCATATCTACCGCAAGCTGCGGTAAGCAGCGTGAGGCGTAGCGTAAACCAGAGATTAGAATAGATTAGCGAAATGCAGAGCGCACGAAGCGATTGAACTGAGTAAAGCTTGCTAAACATTGGTACCATAATATATTCACTTCTCTAAATCCATTCATCGTCGCCTTTGAACAACACTCAGGTAGAATGAAATAATACCTTCTTGTAAAATAAAATATAATACTATCGAAATCACACGTACCAAAAGCCTACGTTGTCTTTCCAGGAAAATAGCAACCAAAGACATGGTTTGCTTAGCGTTGCTGCTCTTCCTTCCTTCCCAAATACCGGATTGTTCTGGAAATACGCTGCTGACGTTTCTTTTTTTGAAATCTGACTGATAATTTTTACCCTTTTGTATTTTGTTTGATGCACACCGAAAGCTCCCAAAAGAGTTTTTACTTAAAAGTGGGATTTTTTTTTTCTTAAAACACAAGTGCCCTTATCCTTCCGAATGATACCGCGACAAATGGCGAATGTTCGCGCGGATTGAGATTGTATTTATCGCCGTTTTACATATGTTTCGAGGCCAGCGTGCACTCTGTCGAAAGAAGAAAGGAATCGGAAACGGTGCGTACAAACCCGTTGCGGATGAGTGCACGATGACGGAAAGAAGGAACTAGCGATAAGCCAACCATTCGCGGTGAGCGCGTCGAACGTTCACGAGAATAACTACCCTTGCGCAGATCTTGGGAGTCATTGGAGGAAGGAACACACTCTCAGCAAACCGGTTTTGCTGAAAGGGGCGCGTAGAACCGCTTAATCGGACAACGGACCCACAGCGGCTCAGGTGTGTTTTGGTGTGAGATTTTGTGTGTGTGTGTGTATGCGAGTGTGTCCACGGTTGAATGATGAGAGGGTGTGAAGCTATCCCGAAATGGTCCGCATCGGTCGCATGATTATAGTTACATAAAAAACAATAATTTATGGATTTCCTTATTGAAATACAAACTTAATCACATTGTTATGAATCTAAAATAATTTTTAATGGATACTTTTTTAATTTTTTTTTTTAGGTAAAAAATATTCGGGGGTTTCCACATTATGTGTGCTCTTATAAACAAAAGCTTTTGTTTTTTTTTATTCTAACTTAGTTGATTTGTGCTGCACTAGAGCAATGTATACATATACATATATATGTATAAGTTGCTCAATATATATTGATTTGTATTCTGAACGAGCCGATCACAACCAAGACTGAAACTCCCAAGTGGGGTATACATGATTGAACGGCAGATCATGTGTTCGTGTATGTATTTATTCGCCCCAGCAGAGCAACCGGTCGGTGAACTGATCTGCCGGGATAATCATTAACCCTTCAGCTGCCAATATGGAATGCAATATTCAATATTCCGCGAGTTTCTGTTTTGGCAAATCGCACAACACAGGAAAAAAGCGACGCGTTCAACATATGCGCAGGAAGATTACTGGGTTCCGTTTCATCTCCAGAGATCACTTAACAAGGGGCAAGCGAGCTAATAATAGACTTCGAGTTGTTGCCGGAATCTGTAGCGGGTTTTGTACGATTTGGACCCCGTTGCGCTTCGTGTGGTGGGGTGGTAACACCAACCTAAGAAGATGTAAATCAGGTAAGGAATCACACGTACTTTCCGACCACCCACCGATGGAAATGGTAGCCGATGGAAATGGTAGCAAAAAACATCCAATGACCAGCATTGGAACACGTTTGTGTTGCGTCTTGTTTGAGCTTACAAATAATGTTCGCCTGAAAGCACAGAACCGAAGCGCTAGCCGGTCGATTCAAAGTGAAACATTCATGATGGTGTATGCTTTTCCTAAGCTAATCGAGCGAGAACCCTCAGCAGACCCCTGTGACAGGGCAGGCGGAACCCAAATCACGCCCACGAAGACGCTTCCGCAGCGGTCAGGCTCTACAACCGACAGCAGAAGGACGATGGAGATGCTAATCGTACGGACGAAGAATGCTGAAAGAAAGCGAACAAGAATGCGGGTGGGTTCGATAATGCTGCTGTGTGCAAAAGCCAAGGAAAAGCTCTAGTATAAAAGAAACAACGCATATCTACACACAAACCCCGTTCGTTCCATCTCCTTGTAGGTTCTGCTGCTGGTTGTGCTCAACGAAAAGGTTCTTGCCACTCGGATGGAGCGTCATGCATCGAGCTATGAGCAGATAATTACGTCGTTAGCATATCCGTTTTCCTTTCCAGCCTTCTTGATGTGCTCCACCAAACCCCTCGCCACCCCTAGCTGCTGGCCCAAGGAGTTCAAGGCGAACCGGATGTGAGCATTCGGTTTCGGTTGGTCGTTTGTTTGCTATTTGCTGTCGTGCAGAAAACCTGGCAGTGTTGCATCGATGTTGCCCGTTCCGTCAAAAGGAAGGACCTGATTATTATGCCCTGAATGCCATACAAAAATTGTGCATGTTCGCATACGGGATGGAGACTCTTGGTTACACAGCAGCGCTTCTCTCGTCTTGCACCACGTAAATGGTTTGGCGATGGTGTGTCGAGGGGCGAATCAAGCGCAGCTTTTATCAACGTCGTGCATGTCGGGCGAGCGGTCGCTGAAAGTTCAAAGGAAAAAGATCTGCGTCAGGTTTGACGTTCTCTCGGCACGGTCGCTCTCGTACCGTACATACTCTCAGGTGTCCCGGTGAAATGTGAATCTCTAGTCAGCTGGATGGAAGAACGGCTTTAATGCAAAACAGCACCCACTGCCTCGACGACTTGAAGGCTACAAAAACGTTCGTTTTCTGTCCTTGGTACGATCGTTTCCATACCCTCCGAACGTTACTGTTTCAGTATCATAGCCGGAGCGCTATCGTTCGGCAAATGCAGGCTCGCTGTCTCATACACAAATATTTTATGTAACCCACCCGACCCAAAACCCCCGGTTCCGAGATTGCGTTCAGCTGAGTACTAAGCGGTCTAGTTACAACGTGTGCTTCTATAGTATCGCTCATTTTAATGGAAAACATTCAGTGCGGCGGGCTTGCAATGTTAATCCGTACGGCGGTTAGAACGTCATTAGTTCCTTATTTATAAACACGTATGAATAAGTGTAAGCAATATTGCCACCCTTTTTTCACTGGAAAGGCGGGGATATCAGTGTGTATGTTTGAAAAGCTGGATTGCAACACGCATTAAAAAGTGTGCTTTTTCATGTGCGCACTGATATTACGGCCCAAAGGTCAGCACACACAAATAGTGCTACTAATTAGCAGAGGGGATGCAATGATTAAAATTATATTCACAATTTGCGCGTCATTCGCTGTATTTTAATTGAAACCAACAGACACACTGGACAAAGGAATGGCTACACCGTCGACATACAAACAGCATTGCGAAAGGGTAATCTATTAGCTTAATTCATTCTCCTTGTACAGTTACTCACACACACCTGCTGTTTAAAATATTTCATACATTCGTCTGGAAAAAGGGGAAAATGCGCCCGATGAAGTCTGCTGCCTTATGAGTTTTGCTGATTTGGAGAATAATTAACAAATTAGCGTTCCCATTCACGGCTCATTGTGATCACATTGTGTCGTGTTTCGTTGGTCGTCGTTATTATCAACTCTCGCGCTCACATGGGCCTGCTACTAATTATCCTACTGAATGATAGATCGGTTGCTATGACAAATTAACAGACCCAACGCTACAAACGGAAGCACATTGCTGGCCACTGTAATGATGTTGATTATTTAATGAATACTTTTGTTTGTGAGTTACAAAACTTCACCGGTTCGGATAAACTTGTCGCCATAAATTTCAAACTTACTTGAAGTTGTTTGAGGAAACTAAAGGTAATTCAAAAGGAGCCAACAAACAAAGATTAGAAAGAAGTTGTTTTACGTTTTCAATTTTGCTATTTTTGTAATGTTCTTTTCACTAAACTGTAATAGGTTTTTTGTATGCAAAAATCACAATGTTATCAACGGAGGTTAATAAATTAATAAATTGTAATAAATTGTTGCATTGTTGCGGGGGGTAATAAATTGTTGCATAAATTGGATAACGAAATTGCAATATTACAATTTTAATAATCAAATTTTTATTCGACCCACTCAATAAATGTTAGAAACTTACCAAGGTTTTCTAAAGTAGATAAGTTAACGAGAACAGTTAGCTAACCAAATTATTTCCAACCCAAACATTAGCATCTTGAACATTGTTAAGCAGGATTCAGCGAAACCGCTCCCGATAAGATGACAGCTAATCCCGAAACTAATGATTGCATGCATTCGCCAACCAAGGCCAGTGCAGCCGAACACAAACACCTATGCTGAAGGTTTAATAATATACCCTCGGTGCATCTTCCACTGCCACACATACATTCGTACCATCTCAAAGTCTAGTAAGATTATCTCGAACAGCATGAATAATTAGAATGTGCAAATGTGCTTGGCTAACGTGTCACGTTCTACACAAATACTTCAAGCTTCCTTCGTTGCGAAGCACTGCTTCCCATGCGGCGACCCGCGAACAAAGTTTGTGGTACTGGAAAAGCATGGAAATTTGCCACCTACCGCATGATATGATCATAGGTACCTTCATGTGTGTGCATTTTATGGTACAAGTGCAAAACCCGAATCTCGAAACTGGTTGTAGGACTGCCTGTTTTTTTTTTTTGTACTGCACGTACACTGTCCTCACGGGATGAAAAGGACGAAAAATAAATTGTATGATTCGGTGGATTACTTGTGTCAGCCGAGGCGATCGATAGGAAGATTATACGCCCAGCCACCACCATCAGAGCATCCATCGCCTTAACGTCGACAGCTGTGGGCAGAGACGCCTTCTCGGGATGCTCATTTCGGATATAATAAAATGCTACATAATTTCAGGTCCTCTTCCATGCACCACCGTTTTGCAACCGTTTCGAGAAAGTGAAGGAAGGAAACACGTCGTTCCCGTTGTACCGCCGGCTCGTTTGATCGGCTGCCGACCCCCTAAGCCGGCGACGTTGCTGTCGACCCTAGGTTTGGCGTGAACACTCGTTATGGACAGATAATCGTTATTAAACGTGACATATCATCCGACGTGTTTGGTGAAACAGCAGACGGTCATTGAACCATGCGCCAAAGTGTGCGTGTGCGCTTTCCTTTTGTCATCGTTTGCAGAAGGATTCGATCCATCTATCGAACCGAGCCTTATTCGGAGACAAACCCCAACTAACACCACCATCACCATCACCATTTCAAAGCAATATTACACCCATATTTCATCGGTTGCAGCAGTAGCAGAACACCATTTTCCCCACTGTCTGTGCGGACATGAGGGTGAACACGTGGGACCAACGCGTGCAAGATTGGAATTTGATGCTTTTCTCGGTGTAATCGCACGTTGTGCAACAGGCAGAACCGTCACTAGCGCTCTGCTCATTTGGGTATGAGGCTCGCAATGCGGTGCGCTCTGTGCTACGGCGATATTGGAACCAACCAAAGGATGATGTCGAGCTGGTTTCGTAGCAACACTCGCCGTTCCGATCGTTATCGATAAGCGACACCATGTTGGCAATGTGAGTACGCTTTGCGGTACGTACATAATGCTCCAAAAACTTGACATCGCGCGCTGGGGTTGTCATCGTTCGCGAGAACACATCGAACCCGGCAACTCGTGACAGAATGGGTATAAAGCGCCGCGCTCGAAACTTAAAACCAGCTGCAACAAAAAGCGTTTCTGCATTTTTGTGCGAAAAATGACACAGAAGCGTCCTTTCTATCGCCTGATTGCTTGTAGTTCGAGGGCTGTGGTGTCTGGTGAATGGGATTGTTATTTGTTTTCGATGCTTTGACAATATTCATATCGAGCCCAAACAGACAAACAAATCGTGCCTATTTTGTTAGGAGCTGGCACTGAAAAACATGTTTTTCTGTAACGCGTGTGAAAATATATTTGTTTTAGTGCTTGTAGCTCCGGCATTACAACAAATCGATACTCCCTGATGCATTCAATAGGAGTGTAATCGATCGTCTTGAACTAAGCTCTGCAAAACACGAATAATCTGAAGTATTCTACAGTGATTTTAAATTCTCTGGGACGATCCATCTCCCAACGCTGCAGCACGATTGATATATCGCCGAATGTCAGCAGAAGTAGTCCGTTCACTTCTAACGCCAGCAAGTTCCATCGAATTCTTTCAAGTCATCAATCGTCTTCGCTATGCGTTTTCTTATTTTTGTTTTCCTGGCATCATTCTTCGCTGATGGCTAGCCGAACAACACAACAACTTTATCCACATCCCCCTGCAGACAACGGTGACGATTGCGCGGTGTGAAGAAAATGGCAAAACTGGCTGATCATTGGATGTCAATTTGTTGCCGCCGTCAACACAAATCTCGCACAATTGCTTTTTTGCAAAAACCCACACACCGTGCACGGTTTGCGCGCTTTCGTGGAATAGCAACATCTTTCATCCAACCACCGGTGCTCAACAACAACAAAATATTGACAACAAGTGGAGTGTTGGAGGAGATTTTTTCTTTCTGATTTAGATTCTTGCAATGAACTCAAGCATTTTCGCAGTAGTATTAATCCGAAGATGACGGAACGGAACTTTGTGCCACCAGAAAACATCCGGTAGCATTCATTGATGTCAAATGAGGTGAGTAGGGGGAGGGATAGCGACCGCAGTTGGAAAGCTTTAATTATATTTCCTTTCTATCGACTGTTTCCCATTGGACACATATGCTACCTATGCCATTCTTGACTTCGGTGGCGTTATATTTCTAGCCATACACATCATCTGTATTTGAAGAATTTGGAAAAATCTATTCGTGAATAAGTTTTTATTTAAATGGTTTTAGAACGATGTGGAAAATCAAGACGAAAAAAAGGTCTAGGTGTTATCATGGTGTGTTAAAAGAAAAGTGGAAATAAAATCAGAATTGTAATATGTCTTCAACAATATGCATCCATTCTATCCATCTATCCATAAACCGATGTACTCAGTATATGTTATAATATAAATCCATTCTTCGATGCAAGTTCCAGGGAGATTTGTCACACAGTTCACAAACACCTATCCTTTCTGTTGACTAAAGGGACACAATTTAGCAAACGTTATAGGTTTATATAATTGATAGATCCATAAGCGTTATTGACCTCGATATGAAACTACATATTTCATTACACTCCGTAACAAGTAATCTTGCATATTGTACGATGTTTACAATGCCAAAAACAATACAATCAAAAGATAGGGTAAAGGTAACATAAATGAGATAGGTGGCTTAATTTCACTTCGTATGCTTAATAGAGAGCAATAAGTCTGGTGAAAAAAAAACTTTTTGCTGAACTTTCATTCATTGAACATTTAGGTACACTTTCGCTTTCCGCACGAATCCGCATAACCGCATGACGAATCGTGTTGCTGTTGTGAAAACTTTTATAAAATAAAAAAAAATTCTAGGCACAATATAAAGACAATCCCATACTTCAATGGCAATCCTCGGCGACTCATTTTTCATCATGTCCTTGGCGAGATTTCTCCAAGAAATAAAGGCTAAAAACAATAAAAGAAACAGAACCCAACTCCAATTTACTTCGATCTGCACCATCACACCATGGGGGTTGGCGATTCTAAACAGTGTTGTCCTTTTTCTTGCAGTCGCCGCTCTAGACGGGGATGAGACGCGATTGCCCACGGAGAATCATTCTTTATTTCACCGTGCCACATCCGCCGAGCAAACGAAGCAATGCTGTCAGAGAGCCATGTTGATGGTGCTTTTCGTAAAGTCTCTTGCCACGGTCTCTGAAGTTCTGACCACGGTTTTGGCTTTGTTTGAAGCAGCGAGAAGAATTTTAAGAACACTGCGGGGGGATTATCTCAGCCCTTGCTGGGACTCCGTACAAAAGCGAGGCGATTATTTTTTTTCTTTCTTTCTCTTTCGTGTTAGTCGCGCCCGTCAGCAGGCGTTTAGTTTTTTTTTATTTCCATGATAAAAACTCGCTAGAACATTTTGCCGTACCACGGCTGCAGCTGTTTAGCAGTAGACCATTGGAGCACTTGACGCACTCGGTGGCGTCTCGGTGAGTCGAGATGATTTTCAGCCGGCTGTCAGCTGGCGCATTGTTATGGCGGGTAAAGCATAAAATACAAGATGCTCTTGTGCAAATTGTCCTGAGAGGGAGAGATATAGAGAGAAAAAGAAAGAGAGAGACTCTGTCTAGAGTAGGGGCTAGGTGAGACGATAAGACTGCTGACACGTCTCGAGCGCCTACACACTATCCACCGAGCTAAGCTCTCGATAGCACTTTGAATGTATTAGCTACATCTATGCTGACATCGATTGAGTCGTAAAGAAATTCGAACAAGCCACTGGTTTTCGCATCGAGTAGGCGAATAGGTGAGTCTATCCTTCTTGACATTCTTCTACATTGCCAGGTCCTGAAATAAACCGTCTCCTGAGTCCTACAATAGCTCGCGATCAGGTGATAAATAACGTATGTTCCCAAAATCCGATGGTATACTATTAGCACCGGACAACATTGCATCTGGGTTGCGTGACTAGCGCAGAGTGGACATAAATATCCCTACACCTGCAACGCTCCTACTCTTCCACATGACACCTACCGAAGTACCAATTGTGTCGGTAGCTTAATTACACTAACGTTCCGTATGGTATGAAGAAAATTCAAGCCTTAACTTTCATCCGAAACTAGGCCGATTCGATGCGACCGGGTGTACGATAGGAAAATGTAGGATAAGTTGACATATTTATTGCGAAGCGTACACTTATCGCGATCTCCGCTCTCCGAATGCCTCCGATCAACGGAGGTTATAAATTAGAATTTTATCAAATGCCTATATCGATAGCACATTTTGGTTAGTTTCTTTCTTTCCTATCTTTTACACCTACAAAAACTTTTCGTTTCCTTATAATCTGCTAAGCATCGAACGGAAAAACACGAGTTCGTCCGGCTTAATGAAGGTAAAGTAAAGCAAACTGTCCCAAAAAACGTCAACTTAAAGGTCAACTATTAACATACATATTCATCGATGGGATAGAACATCTCACCGAGCACCGAATGAATGCTAAACGAGGAAGCGTTATTGGCGAATTGATATGGTTATACTGGACTTCACTAAACTTTAAATCATGTTGGTTTTCGTCCATATCGAAATAAATGTATATGATTGAAAAATACTACAGCCAACTTTTCACACCAATGATTGTAAAATTATATTATAAAGCATACACATAAGTTATGTTACAAAGCATACACAATTCTGTTGGTATCGAACGTCACAACAAATGTATTACATGTTTATTATTTACTAGATGCAACAACTGCATCGCGAAGAGTTATTAGGTTTTCGTTTTTAGACAGTTAGGCTTTATTTAGCGATTTGTGCAATTTCGTGTAAGCAATTCAGACGATCCGTTGAAAGTGCTTTTGGTTAGAAATCAATATCATATCAACAAGCTTACATTTGAACACGGGAATAGAATCATCATAACTAGTCGCCTTATCCCGAATTCCGACTTGCTGCTTCAGGTCCTGTCATCTTAATTAACATGAATCCACCGAAAGTTCGTTCACGATGCTTGCTAACAAAACAAAAAACGGAAACTCATTTATAACCAATTTACTGATGCATCCAATTAACACGACCACATGCACGGCTACGAGCAGGGTTTCAGCGAAAGACAAAAGTTCGTGCGGTAAAATTGCAATGTCGCAACGAGGCCGTGCTCTTTTTATTGTTGCAAACTGGCAGACACAAAAGACAACGCATAATTTGCGCAATCCGTACTGCTTTCATATCCGTTTGTATGGGTACCCTGTGTTGCGTAGTGATATGTGTCGATGATTAATTGCGTGAGTGCGATAAAATCGGGTGACAGCAAGTAAATAAATGAATAATAAACTTACGGTACGAAGCAACCAACACGATACTGATTGTACTCTCTTCGATGAAACGAAATATGCGTGAAATAATGAAAGAATGGCACGACTTGCAGTTAAACGAGAAAATAATCCATAAATGTTGAAACGATGCGGTAAGTATCATTGCGAGTTAGTACACTGAACTGGACAGATGTAATTCTTGCAAATACCATGGTTTGGATCAGGATTTTGAATGAATTTTTGTGAAATTGCAATGTACCGCTAACGATGCAATCTCATTTATGTTAGAACAGCGGCAAAAAAGAGAAAAATAGCGTGCACTTGTGGGAGATCGAATATCGAAATTCCCATTTATCACCTATCATGTTCCTTCGTTTATCACGTTCCACACACAACTCAGGCGACAATGTACAGATAAAAATATTTATCACTTCGTGCGATGTTATAACAACCAGCGTCGATGTCAGAGTTTTTTCACCTTGGTTTTAAGTTATCGCATCAACAGGACGAGGTGGACCCGTTAGTCCGATGCATAATTGGAAAATTGAACGAAGTAAGTGCCGCTCAAACACGGGTTTACTAATCCGGAGACGTATGTGAAATCGTGTGCGAATGATGGTCATAATGCAGAAATTCCATCGTCCATTTCACGGTCATGTAGGAGCAGAGTGTTAAACCAAAGCAGTACTATTTAACTATTACATACATTAGGACTCGATATCGTTTTACGTTTGTGCGGTTTGAAACACTCATAACACACCAGGTATACATTTGTTGAAATAGTTTTTGCTAATGCGTCAACGCTTGATTTAAATTTTCCACAACGATGAACGAATTCGTATCATGAATTCGTGGATATATAAACGCAAACGTAAAGGTGGTTCGAACGATGGATTACCGTTCTGTTTGTTCAGTAAATTGATCGATTCATTTCATCGTTCTCTACAATGAATCGAAACTCGGGATGATCGGGACCGAGCCTTCGAAGCGAGCTATTATTTCTTTTCGTTTCATTTTTTTCTCCAATCTCGTTATTTCCAAGCAGCCGGTCCAAGTGGCGGACATTCTTGCGACAGCTTAGCCCCTTCGGTGGAGGGGTATCAGTATCTCAGGCTTTCGGATGCACTTCATCATCCGTGCGACAACACGACGAAAGAGGCAACCGAAACGCAAAACTGCGGTACGCTTGAGCTTCATGCACCCTCCGGCGAATGACAGTGTGGTGAGTTTTCATAGAAATGGAACTTTCTCGTCCAAACTCCCGAGTGAACGATTTTCTTTTCGTACGCTATTAAACGAGCGCAACGAAAACATACCCGGGCGAAGATGATGATAGGACGATGATGATAGGAGAGCCGAAGTTTTTGTTCATTTTGCTTCAACCGAGGAAACCGATCCATCACACCCGCTCCGAGTCCATTGAACGAGACTAGGGGACAGGGTGAAAAATCCATCAGCTGAAACTCGACCGGGGAATGAGAACAAATCAATAAAATTGTTGACATTTCGCTATGACTAGCGTTGAGCGTACCGTGGAAAACCCATGAAATAAAAATATGCACCACACCATT
Source organism: Anopheles farauti (assembly GCA_000473445.2). Taxonomy (NCBI): domain Eukaryota; kingdom Metazoa; phylum Arthropoda; class Insecta; order Diptera; family Culicidae; genus Anopheles; species Anopheles farauti. Next base: position 5,917,177 of record KI915046.1, on the reverse strand, counting down.
TTTGCGTTCAAAACCAAACCGCTCCCGTCGACGGGTATGGGACGATGTAACGCAACGATGACAAGAGCCACCGTTTCACTGAACTTGACGGATTTTCCGGACCAACTATCATCATCCTTCTACGAGTCTCGAACGGGGTAAAACGATGACAATGGATTGCATGATGAAGGATTATTTTTTACGCGATGGGTGCTTGCTGTTTGTTTTCTGTTTTTGCGGTCCCCTCCGGAAATACGCTTCATTTTCTACCTTGCAGACCAGTTGGATGGATCACGGCAGGACATCCAACGTTACCGGCATAGAGTGAAATCTACCTCCGGTTGGACGGTGTGGCGGTGTGTAGAATAGCGCAGATGGCGTTAAGCCACAAACAACAGCGAATCGAAGCAACCTAACTCCACTCTCGCTTCTCTTGGACTCCCATCGAGCGTTTGGTACGGAAATCGGCTAATGACGTTTTCCGGTAGTGCCGGTATTCCATGATTTCTTTTTTACAGATATAACAAATTGTATAATATCCGTTAGTTCATTCATTAGGAGTAAACAAATCAATGCAGAAGCGATTGAGCAATGCTTTTTCGTCATCCCAAAACAAACTATATTCCTTTCTATTTCGATGTACGCGTAAACATTCTATTTACACATTTACTAATCATATTATAATTGCTATAAAAAAAGTTCAATTGTAAGCACTGCAGTTAGTAATGTAAAGAATATAAAAATAAACATGTCAACGAACAAACATTATAATGCATTGTTTCATGATGGTTTGATAAACATTTATAGCTGTATAATCATGAGTCGACAATGAGTATACAAAAATAAACCATCGTTAATAACTTTACAGTGATATCCTCATTTCTAATTGCTATTTTAATCTATATTTCAGCATGAGCATGTCTATTAACCACCTACCGGTAAGCAAAAACTTTCACAAAGAACTGACGGTAAATAGTGTTCTGCTGCTAGCACGAACTTAAATATGAATTCAAAAACCACATTTAAGCATAAAACGTGGTGCGATGAAGTACATCAAATCTGGTCAATATTTTAAAGATTTTAAACTTAGCATCGGATTCGTATTCGGCGCATTTAGTAACGATATTTCATTTAAACAGCGTTCAGACGCGCGAAAACAGAATCTATTTAGTTTTGGCTTTCGTGTAGCTATTGTTTCTGATTGGTAGTATCTCAGTTGTTGTTAAGCTTGTACCAGGCTCCCAATTTTCCTTTTTTTCCATTTTTTGTTAAATCGTATTGCGGCAGAGGTGCCTATCGTCAGCAACACGGATGATGCGTGGTTTTTCGGGATGCTGTCAGATACAGTGCGTGGCAACAAAGAAGAAGTTCGAAACGAACGCCACAATTCTGCAAACTGTGCCACCTGTTCAATTCGAAGGTGCCAGTTGCAAATTGGTTCGCGAAATGTCTTAATTAATTTATACCATCACCTCCTCCTGGTACCCACGCATACCACAACGAGCAAAAATGTTTTCATTTTAAAACTGATACGAACGATCTCGCAGTGCAGGATGATTCGCATTGTTGGGCCATTTACTACAGAACTCTCACACAAACAGATTCACATTCGATGGAATGGTTCAAAGTTTCAATGGAAAGGAAAACTTCATCCCGCGCTATCGATACTGCGTGCAAAGCCATCCACAATTGTGTACAAGCAGGCTTCTGTGCCGTACGCCATGGTAACGCTCGAGAAAACGCGCTCGAGAACTTCACGCCTAGTTCATGGCTGGAAATGTAATTGGAATTGAAATCTATGGCGATGGCGTTTTACTTGCCGAAGGGTTTGTTGATTTTCGTGCCCGGTTCTCAACTACCCCGCAGCTCACGGAGCATGAAAGGTGGAAATATTAATCTCCAAAAGCATCGTACGCTCGGCCTCGTGCAGAAAGGCTCGCAGAACGTTTCAGGTCAGCTAGGCTTCAGGGTTTTATGAAAACGTTCATTCTAAGGCAGGCATCTTCTTGGGAATAGGAATCTTCTTGGCAATGCTAGCCAGCGAGGTATACGATTAGAAGAAAATTCGTTTTAATTTTATCGCTAGTACAAAATGTAATTTGCGTCAGATTTTAATAAGGTCAAGTGCGGGTAACTGTTACGTACGTCTGCACAACCTTAGGGAGCGTTGGTATTAGTTAGATATAAAAATCGCTAAAAGGAAAAAAAACATCTTTTGCTCATAAAACTTTTCTATAATGCATGCTTGTACCTCGCGAACGGAAAATCAATTTTATAAGGCTAATATGTTGGATAACAACATTATTCCGTTATCTTTCGTTACACTTTTCATGAATTCCGTGCCATTTTACAATTGTTTTTAAAACGAATGTATACTTCGTAGAAACTTTCTACATGTAAAAGCGGTGGTTAAATGAATGCTCCACAGTGAAAGACATTAATAAAATCCGCAGCAAACATAAGAAAATAATGTACCATTTTTAAATTTCGTTTGTACCTTCCCCATTCGTTTGTTTTTTCTTGCAACATAGTCCTTCCAAGAGCTTCCATCAAGCTCCACTCAGAATAATCATCGTCATCATCCCAACCCACCGTAGGGCAAAACACCACGGGATGCGCAAGTTCCGAAGACGAGGACCAAAACTTTCTGCCGTTCTTCATTAGTATTCACGGCAGAAACCCCTTTCGACGCTTTCAGCACCTTGTGCACAGAAAATGACCCGAAGAATGGGTAAAACCGTGCAACAAATGCTCAGCTAGCGGAAGCGAAAGCATGCGTCTGACTTCAGCAGAAGCAGCCAGAATAATGCCGGTTCAAAGTTCATCATAGGTTTTGCTTAATTCATTATGCGGAGACCAATGAATAGTGAACATGAAAGGAATTCCGTTGCATTTACGCTGGGATCTAAATCAAATTTTATATATTTCACGGAAATTCGAATCGAAATCGATGCAAGTAAACTGGTGCTTTGTCCCATTACTATTAAACTGCTGTATTTCATGCTGTATTGATGCGCAAAATTCAACCGTAATTTAATGTGGTGAGGATGCCCTAAAGGTAGAATAACTATGCTGTACTAGTCACATGTCACATTGGCAGAAACAGCTTTTCGAAACAACCTTGATTGATCTTTTGTTATCCATCCGTTTGACAACGTATATCAAATGACGAAAGCGTTTACGGTTCGGTTCATGTCCAATGGTGCTTAATCCTAAACATACGATGCTTGATTTATGTTTGGGTTTATGTAAGAGGTCCAAACCACGGAGTTCTTTTCAAGCGGATATTAATTCCGCATTTGCTTCCACTTGCTACTAGATGGAACAGTGGAATAGCAAACACACGGCAGTAACGTTTGAATAGTACCTATCTAATTGAAATGCCAATTTCGTCAGTCATTCAATTATCATTCGGTCGTGGTGTGACCCCAACTGGGCATATAGCTCTAACACTGACCAATTACTGAACCCGTCCGTTTATCATCGTTGTTTGTGTGCCAGTGCACTGGAACAAATTAGACACAACGAGTCGGAGATAAGTACCTCATGTTAATTTTGGCATTTGAGCAAAAAACAAAATTACCCGCACTAGTTGTACATAAAGTGAGGAACCGGTATGAAAAGAATAAATTTGCCCAGAACAAAACCTACAACAGCCGAGTCTGTATGTAGGCAATTCGAAATATGGGCCATAAAAAATAATAATTGAAGAAACACTTCATTTGCATAACCACTCGTGCAACCTAGCTACATAGAAAAATAGACCAAGCTACATAAAAAATATTGTGAGGGGTTCAGATTGAAATCCTGATCCCATTATTAAAGTGTTTAAATATTATTTTAACTTATTCTTCGTCTATTGGAAACAGCAGTTGTAATAGAAATTTAGATATTTTCTTTTGTTATAAAACGACCTGCTCTCACAGGAACCGATATCGATAATCAACCCAACTAGAACCAGTTTTGCGATCTCTGTGTAGTAAGACTGTGGTTAACGCAAAATTTAGCGATGAATTCAACCATGGTGGTGCATTGGTAGCGGAACTGGTATTTCACACGATAGGACTAAAACCATGATCCGTACTGAATTTCTTCACAATGTTGCTTATTGCTGCCGAAGAGCACAAAAGATATAAAAGGAACATTTATCAGTATTGGTTCAAGCACAATAAATCTTAGAACTCCCTGTGTACGAATTCTATCTACAGATGTCCCAAGGTCTCCTGTTGTCCAGCATCTGGGCGTTTACATTGATCGTAAACTTCCCTTTAACTTCACGTAAACTTTCGTTCTCCTTATGAGTCATTACTTAAAGACCAATGTTTCCCTGGAGAACACGAACATTGTCTTTCGGCAGATCATGCTTCCCGGCTTTACTTTGAGGTGCGAAGATTTATAGCAATTGCCCCAACTTCAACATGTCTATAGTCTAAAGAATTCAGAACAGGTTTTTTTTTAATAATACACAACCTCCCTAGGAAGTATTCCACCAACTATCTCCATACTACCATGGCTGGTTTCACTATGATCAATTGATCGAGATCGAATTGATCTCGATCTAGTAAGACTTCGAAACTCAGTCGAAAATTCCTTCTCTCTGATGATTAAATAATTGTTGATCCAACTCAACTTAACTTATATTCAACTCAACTCAACTTGTAAATAACTCCCATTTTTACTGCTCTTGTGCTCTTTTTTGTCGCACTTTTTATTCCCATCTTTGTTTCATTTTCAACTTTTATGCAGTGTTAGCTAGTATGTACGTCATAAGATATAAACTCGAAATAAGTTATTAAATAATAGGGAATTATTAATAACAAAAGTTTAAGTCTCGGTGTATGCGTTTGTGAATGAGAGAGAAAGAGAGAAATCAATATGAGTAAATCTGATCAATCCTTTATGCTACATTAACTAACTAAACTCAATCTATCTTAGCTTCTTCCAAGACTGTACGTGGTAGCAAGTGTAGACTACAAATTGGTTTATTATCTTATCTATATTTAATGAATTACCTGTCAGGTACACTAATTTTTTACCCGCGGAACATATCATACTATTATGCTTTTGTATACCAAATGGATGGCATAGCACACAAATTATTTCGTATCTTTCAGTTCTGCAAGCTTTTTACTTCTGTTACAGCCAACTTGCACGAGTTTTTTCCAACATTTCTTATAACATCACTATATGTCTCTTTTTTGGCTCTCTCATTCTTTTCGAGCATTTTGCTTGGCGTAGTTTACAATATCGCTCTAGCTATACGCCGAAACAATGTAAATTGTTCCACACAAATATATATATACACACACGCACAACCTTTCGAGCTGGTGCACTTGAGCTCTTCTTGGTCGATACTTCTGGTTTATGTTACCCAACAGCATCACTACAAACTGCGATACCCATATTGTTCGCACATGCAGAGGTCCCATAACATGCTTGATTCTTAACTATTGTTTTCCACCTGTTCATTCCACTTTTGCCAGTTTGTTGTTTTGTTAGTTCTAGTAAAATCTGGATTCACTTCCTTTTTCCGAACAATTAACCCCCAATTCAGGCGAGGGCTTGGCTTAGCCTCCCCTCTGCATCGCTGTATGTCATCAGCAAAAGTGCGCCATGGCAAGAAACTTCCGGTGGAACAAGAGCAAAAGTGGAAGGTAACAAAAACACGAACCCTCAATCAACTCGCCCGTTCAAAAGCACCCAGCGAAGCGAACCACCAGAAGCCAATCCCTTCTTTTGTCCAGGCGCACTGTCCGCTATCGTTCTGTTCTGTGCTGTTTCTGTTCGGTGTTAGTAAAGTCGTGACTTTTCACAGTACGTGCCCCGCATCGATGATGGCCAAAATTTTGATCCTGCTACTCAGCCTCACACAGGGCTCCGGAAGGCGGTTTTGTGGTACACTTTTCCACGCTTTTGACATGCTGTGTAGGACACATGGCAGGATCTGCTAGGAATATGGTAGGAGCATTGGTCACCATTTCCGTTCAGGTGGCAAAACTTTTCTAAATTACGTGTGTTTGGAACAGTGATAAGGAGGGCGGAATGACGTGTTGAATTTTCCGACCACTCACTCATCATCTCCGTGCCAGAACAACGCAGAACGTCCCGACAATAAACGAACACTGTCACGGAATTCAGTTCAGCACGACAGCGATACACAGCATTAGAAAACAATTGTACTGAACAATTCGATTTAAGTGCTTCCTGTGACAATTTATTCCGACCATGCCCACGAAGCACAACAACAGATCACATTTTCGTTCGTTTTTTTCACAAGGAATTCTAACTTTTTTAACGCCATCGTGATATTTTCAGCCCAACCCGGCTGTTGAAGTTTGTGACGAATCGGAATTGTCACGAAACAAAAACACAAAACGCTGATTTTTGGCAGTTATTTTACATGTGAAAGCTTTGGTGGTACGGATTGTGTTTCCGGTCGATCGTTAAATGGCTCTACCACAAAACGCACTATGGTGGTATAATTTGAAGGTTGAACCCGTGTAAATGTTTAAGTATAGTTTTTTCACATCATGATGTATGCTTAGCAGAAACCAGCTATACAAAATATTTCAGTTAATTAATAAATAATTAATAAACAAATACTTTACGCAAGTGTGCATTGTATAAAAAGAATTAAATAAGGCCTCTTGCCGAATACAACACTTGGTTGAAATATTCTCTCTCTTTCTCTCTCTCTCTCTCTCTCTCTCTCTCTCTCTCTCTCTCTCTCTCCTCTCAAAACCTATCAAAATCAATTTACGCTGCACTAAACAGAAATATTTGTTTTTAAAAATATGAATCATAAATATAACGAGTTTTTATGACATCGTAACCGTAACACAACTTCGTATTTCCTTATCCCTTTTCCATTACCTTTCTGTTTCTAGTGCTGGGCTTTTCACATTTTTATTTGTTGAAAACGTAAAAAAAATGAACAGAGATAAAATGAAAATCCTTTCCTGATTTTCGTCGTGTCTCAGCTTTCATTTAACATAAATATTCTTATCTTCTTCACTCGCTTTCGGAGAGTGAGAAATCAGGGAGAAATTATTTTTTTAAATTCTTTCACTTCCTCGATCAAATGCAACGCACTAAATAATCCACAATTGAAATAAAGACAGGAAAGAGAGTGACAAACAGCGCAACGTAAGCAAAGCAAGGCTTCGAACGAGTTCCAAAGCGGCACACTAGTCAGCGACACGATCGCGTAACATTTACTTACCCGTGGGGCAATGAACTCGATGAACTTGAAAAAAAAAAACACGGAAGCCTCAATGTAAGCCAACCAACCAGCATCACCATCGAGAACACGCGCACCAAAGTGACGGAGTGACCGGGTGGTAGTGTCAATTTGCCGCCAAGGGATTAACCGTTAAATTCATGTCGAAGACGCGGCGAAAGCAACCGAAGCGAAAAACGGGCACACGAGTGTCGTTTTTGTTTTTGTGCGTCTTTGGGAGAAGGGCACTCCGTGCAACCCGGTTCTGGTTTTTGATTTCCATACGCTTTAAGCCGGTTTAGGCCGCAAATTTTACGGCTTGCGAGGGCGCTTGAGCGAAGTTACGATAATAAGAATACGAATGGTAATGAGCAATCTCTCGTGCTGGCTTAAGGCAGGCTTGGAAGTGCGATTTCGTTCGGTGCGAAACACAAAAGCATGGGTGACAATTTCTTTTGTGCGGCGAAGAAATGAATGCCAAATTAATGTTATCTCTACAGCTGAAGGTACTTCGGTTTCGGCTTCATTCCAAAGCCCTCGATTTTAATTTTCACTCAACTTTGGCATGCATTTGTTCAAGCGACTTATCCAAATATCGAGGGCAAGGAGTCGAAGCGCTGGTGCGAGACCGGTACAATCCACCGGAAATCTGTCAATTTATGTCCGCGAAATGTTCGTTGATTTCGTTTTGGCTGTGTGATTGTAAACGAGGAAAAGAAAACCAAAAACTTGGCGGAAACTCTTGTCCATAGGATGATTATAAACCTTTTCTCCCTTTTTTAACGCCGTTCCGCTAGGGGACGAAAGCCGTGCCGTATGATGGGCACGATCGCCACAGTAAACTCAGAAACCAGTATGCACAGTAAGTTTGCAGAAAGTAATCCAAGGAGCGCAGGTGGGCCTGGCTGGACCGCCGTTTGATATTCTGCCAGCGTGGTTAGGACTTGTTTTGCATCATTTTATTTCTACTTTGTTATAATCCAGTACGGCTCACACAATGGCTTCCTTTCGTCTAAGCGTCTTAGAAGCGAACGTTACCACGACTGGGAACGGAAACCTTTCCGACGTTTAGCCGTATGACGTCCCTGTGCGAGGAAAACCTGCTCTCATTCTCCTTTGCGTTCGAAGTTCCACGAGGTTTAGTTATTTAAATATTACCTTCCCAGCAAGAAGGTATTGTTATTACGTGATGGCTCTGAAGTCGATCTCCATTTCCTTACCGTCGTCAGCATGCCACGTATGTTGCATAACGCCCCACACAACAACACTTCCGACCTGGGAAGCGCAATAGGATATGGACACTGACACCGACTCGGCCTTCTTTCGAGGAGGGTGGGGTGTGTTGGACAAATAAATGCACACGCTTCGCTTTGCGATACCAATCGTATTTGCAATGGAAACGAACTGGAAGCAATTTGTTCTTTGTCGACCCGTGAATATGATGCGATTGCACAACGTTTCGTCGCAGAAGGTGCTTACCCCTGAGCTTGGCATAGCAGGACGAAAACACGGCATGGGTAAGAAGGCGAGTATGGAAGAGGGAGTCTTCTATTTTAAAATGTTAGAAAATATGCAAATTACTAATGACGAAGTCTATTCTTTGAATGAGCTGAGGCAACACATAAAACAAACAGGTGTGATAATATCGAAAAACTGATGACTCTGAGGTTTGTAGTATAATTATGTTTCGTTAACATGACATGCCATGATGACGATGTAGTGAATTGTGTTTTATTTAAAGTTTGTTCTAAAGATTCCATTATCAGTCGTTTAAAATGCTCATATAATAAATTACAATAGTTGGTGCATTTAAAAGCATACAAGGTGTGTGAATTGCTATTTTAAGGCATAAACCAAAATGGAAATACTATGGTTTCCAATCAAACATAACAATGATTGCGATAATGGGATAAGCATAGCAAGCTCGTAGGCAGGATCAAGTAGAGTTTGACCTGAGAGAGATTGGGAGCTACGATGGATGAAACAATGGAACCATGCGCAGCCCAGAGAGAGAGAGAGAGAGAGAGAGAGAGAGAGATTGAGATAAAAAAAAATAAAATTTACTTTAGTTATCAAAGTAAATAGTGCAAAATAATACTTGGATCGGTTTTTTCTTAGATAAAACTAGAGTAAGTGCACCTGTTTTCGACTGGTCGAATAAAAAACTGAAATAATACTTTGAATTGCATTGGATTAACGTTCATAGCACATTGTTGTGCGAAGCAAGTGGTATTTTTAGGAAGGATTAAACTATTTTACAATTTTAACCATGCAGCTTAAAATGTATATGATCCTTTAATACACTTGTTTTACATTTTAAAGGGTCTTTAAATCTAGTACATAGAGAGCGTGTATGAATACAACGTTTTAAACGTATAAAATAGCCCAATCGTTAGACGGAAAACCAGCCATAAATTGAAAAATTTAACACTTTTCATAATAAAAAAATCAACACTTCAAAACCAGATGAATGTTTTGCTTCTACTACTTATATATTTAATTGTTGATTAATTTTGTACGAATGGGTATAACTTCTGTATATTTACATCGATTTCTTAAAAATCGATATTTTTATTATTTTAATAGTACAAACGAACGATTAAAGCATAATTAGGCTACATGTGAACAGATAGAGTTGTGTAAGTGTGTAACGGTCGCTTTGTAAAGGTACGTTTTGAAATTACACGTAAGAAACGAATGCAAGTAGCAACCTTTAAAAAAAACCTCGAAATTTGTGTTTCTTTAGTTATGTATGCATTTTATGCAAAAACATTAGCGTACAAACAGTGCTGAGTGCTCGACTGAATGCATTTTTCCTGTGTCTGCTTTTCCACGCCATTCCACAGTGTCGTTTCTTGTGTTTGTAAACCCTTCCCGTCTCGGCGCAGCACTTGTGCTATACACCATTCGAAATTCGTTTTCTTTCTGAATGCTTTGGGTAAAACACTTCTAGTAAGAAAAAATCAGCTGTGAAGAGGAGACATGATCAGCGTCCCACGCCAATGCTAAAGCATGTTTTTGCTGAATCATTTTCCATCTATTTGGATTCCATCATGAAACGAAAACATTACACACACTTACAGCAGAAGTAAAGGGGCATGAATTTATTTCGGCAGCATAAAAATGAAAAACAAAATGCATGTAGCATCGGTATGATGTGCGCTAGAGCAAGAACGTAACGGTCATCGAACGTGTGTGTGCGCAAAGGAGATACATTACTTTGTTCACACTCTTTCTCGCTCTGACGAACGTGTCCTTACAGCGGGATCCTTTTCCCGTGGAAGGAAAATTTTTGACAGCAGCGAAACATTGCACTAACACACCCACACAATCGGAACAGCATAAAAAGGATATGTTATTCGACAGGAGCGAATCATATGTGCGATAAATTTACCTGTTCCAGAATCAGCAGCAGCCAAAGGATTCTTCGTTTCCACCAGCAAAAAGGTCTGATTGTATCGATTATTTTTGCAATTGGGTACGGTCGTTGCTGCTTTGTTTTGGTTTTTTACATCTCCTGGTTTTTGGGATGGTTACCGATGAAATTTATGCCAAGGTTGATATTTTTTAATCAGGAGATGGTACGGAAAACACAGGGTCACGAACAAATCACACACATCCACAAACAAGAACAAATCAATACACACTCGTTTACCGTTAGCATCCACCGCACACAATCGCAACCACCCGCATCAAAACAAATTCCAGCGCTATTTCGCGTTGGCCACCTTGATTTACCCTACTTTGCCATCTCGCGCTCGCCGAACGTAGAAGATGGAACGAAAAAATCACTTACTTCCGGCCGTGGCAACAGAAGCTACCGAAGCTCGCTCGCGATGATTGAGTTGATAATCGCAATAATCAACACAGGTCAAGACACCGACCGAAAGATGCTTGGGATAAGATTCGTACCCATGTACTTGTTTGCAAATTTACATATTCACTTATTTTTCATCAACATTTAATGGAACTTACGAAGAACACTTCACTCACATTAATTCTTACGACGCGTAAACTGTTGACCGCACTTTGAACTTCTACGAGCTAACGGAACATACTTGACATCACTTCTTTGGTGAAACAAACATAAAATTGACGTTGCTGGTGTGCAGGATCTAACCCTGTAACACTATCGATTGGATCAGATCCGGAAAAACGCTCTGCCTCACGACGAAGATGCAAAATACGGACTTTTGAATGTAATAATCCACCAGCAGCAGCGGATAACGGTCCTTCCCGATCTTTGTTTTATTGTTTTTGATAAAAAAATTACAAACAAACATTGACATCTGTCAACTGAAAAAATATGTAGCAGACTATCCAGCCTCTACAATTGCAGCGATTTGAGTTACCGTGAGCGACCAAATTGAACAAACTGACGTAAAGAAGCGAGATGCAAGAAAATCGAACAACCGGTTATAGGATGAACTGCAAATGGTGTGAAAGAGATGCAAAACGAGAGAAATCGTCAGAGAGATGAGAGAGAGAGAGAGAGTGTTGACTCCGTACTGCGGGCTAGCTTTGAGAAAAAGGACAAATTAAGTAAAAAAATCAAATTGAAAACAGTGTTTTATGAAGTTGTCGTTGATATTGTTTTTCGATATTCAATAATATACACGGTCTTCCTGGCTTAAGAAATCGACAATATATTAATTAAAAAGATTTATATGCATAAATGAGTACAAAACTCATAAAACCGATATGAACTAAAAAAGCAGTTTAAAATTTTAGACTCAAATGATGTTTCATACGCTTCTAAATGTTTGGATTGGATATTTTTGTTTGAAGCATTTAATGATTTACCACTTTGTGTCACCCAAACATAAAATTATTTTGTCTTATTTGTGTTCAATATGAAAATAGAATAAAATGATCATTATTTTTAAGATACACCGTTGGTTGTAGCTGTAACATATTGGAATCTTTTATTTCATACGCTTAGCCCATAGTGAAACGACGATTTCCGAACATGTTCGAAAGCACGAAGTGAGGAAAAATTTTCGAAGAAAGAACTCAATTTAGAAGAGGAAGTTGAATCTGAGAGCGAAAGAGATGCCTACAGAAAACAAACACGACTGGAAAATTTGGCCAAGCACTATAGGCTATTTGGCATAAAATTGCTAAATTATGAGAATTGGTTCAAACATCCCTGTTCGCTTTTTGTTGGACAAGTTATTGCTATCGTTTCCAATTTTGTATTTGAACAAGCAACTGTTGAGATCAAATATGTAATGCGTTCCTGTTTTTTAACTTTATGTCTTATTAAAGTCGTAGAATTTTAAGGTGTATGAATATCGAAACATTTCAAAATTTTATCCACTACTTAGTTTGATGATATGTACAGTACATTGTTTTTACTTGTTAAAAATATGGCAAAATGGAACAAGCGCTTTGTTGAAATACGCCTAAGCTTTAATCAAAATTACAATTTATAATAACATTTGTTGGAGGCTCTATTAAACACTATGAACTGTATGAACTATGAACTGTGAAGCTGTAGTTTGTCTGCTCTAGTTTTTCATGTAGTTTTCCATTCGTTATTAAACTAATCAGATGAATTCTCAGTAGCAATGACGTCATCGTACGTAAAATATTATGCTTCACCATTAAACTTGTCATTTGAAGAAAATGCATTACAATTGGAACGAAACGAACTACATGAATTGCAAGTATTATGACACACCTTTGCATAAGTAAAAATTGTTTATTAAAGAGTTAAGGGGAGCTCTTCCCTTTCATTTTTGTATTTGTTAATTTGAAGTAATAGCTTATGTGCCTGCATACTTTGCGCAGAAACGCATGCTCATACTAAATATTTTGCATTCTTAATTTATCAGTTGAAAATTTGTTATTTTCTGCATAATATTTCATACCGATGGAGAGATCAACAGATGCTATTTTATTTGTTTAGAAGTTTTTAGCTATCTATCTGGTCGTGCAGACATGGCCTACTCCCCAATAGTCCTCCAGGTCGCTCGGTCTATCGCAGCGTTCTTCCGTCCTCGGTAACTCCCAATCTCCGACAGGTCAAGCTCCACTTGATCCAGTGAACAAGCTCGCTGCGCTCCTCTGCCCCTCGCTGAGAACGAGACCTTCTTGGTTTTACATGAGTCTGCCTTATGACATATCGCAGCCATCGTATCCCTTCGGTTCGTATGCGGCATGGCTCTAGGCGTCGTGGCTATAAAGTAGGCACAACCTAACTTGTCGCCCATTTTAAATACTAGGTGGATGGTACCCATTTTTCACTTCTCCGGTAATTCTTCCTGCTCCTGCTCCTGCAATATATTTACGATCAGATGGTGGATGACACCAAGGAGCCTCTCTAGGCTCACTTTGAAGAGTTTTGCGCCCAGTCCATTGCTAACAGCTGACTTATTGCACTTCTACTGTCGCTCATCCACAAGAATGCTACCTGGAGCGTCTCGGTACATAATCCTCGGTCCTGGGAGTAAAACCAAGTCGTGGCTTCTTCAACAACTTGTAGAACTAGCTAGTTTCCGCCTGCGGAGAAAGAAGCTCCAATAGTAGCTCGTCCAACTCTTTGAGCCACAATTGCTTCTCCTGGAAGGAACCCTGTCGCTTAGCTCTTCGCCACATCAGTCAGCTCAAACCAGTCCATGGTGAGGTGCGGAGTAGGCTGGAGCCGACGCCTGACGTCGATAAGAACGTAGTCAATTTGCGTGAACTCCAGGTATAGCTGTAGTAAGGTTTATATGTCTCCTCTCGTCCGATCTGAGCGTTACAAAGTTTCCGATGACGATCTTTACATCATGTTGTAGGCAGCGGTCGTTCTTCCTCTCCAGCCGCGTATAGAAGTTGTTCTTTTCGTTATCGGTGCTCCCAAGGTGCGGACTGTGCATGTTAATAATGCTCAGGGTGAAGAAACGATCCCGTATCCACAGCCTGCATATTCTGTTACTGATCGGCCACCAACCGATCGCCTTTTATCGCATCGCACCTAAAACCAGGAACGGCGTACTGAGCTCGTGCTTGACTCCACGACTCGTGCCAGAGATAAGTAGATTATACAATCACTGGGATAATTACGCTCCATCACTCCCTTCCAGCGAACCTCCTGAAGTGCATGATCTCGAAACCGCGAGCCCTCACCTCATCCGAGGGATGTTAGAGATCTGCATGTACCGAGTTTCCAATAGTGAATCCTTTTTCGTTGCATAGATCCGTCACGCCAGTCGACCCTAACATGCCCCCTCCCCCATATAACATATCCCCCTCTCAAATCAGTCGTATCATCCATCTTCCCAAGGGTTTAGGTTTCCATATTTATCCAAGCTCAGATAAGTCGAGTGACCTGTTACCGTTACGTACGTCGAGGACGTTTTGAGTAAGAGTAGAGTACGAAGAGTCTAAGTAACCTACAAGAGGAGTCGGTTTCGTAACCGTACCAGTGATGCATTTCTATATCACTCTCAACAGAAGGTTAACACAGGAAATAAAAAATCAGCGAAACGAAGTTATTAAATTTTTGATAGCATTGACGGTATTTCGAGAAAGGGTCGAGCAGAGAGATAATGGATCGCATGAGGAAAAAAGTATCAGGATGCTTGAAGTGTGTTACTTAGGTATGGTCGTTAAAACCTTCAAAATACCGGAGATTACTGGTATTAAAAATAATTATGATTTTTAATCCTAAGTTAAGTAAAAAATAATATTAATTTATATATAATATTTACATAATTGTTCTACTCTATTCTATGTTTATATTCTCTACTACTATTTTTAATCTTTTTATAATAATATTTTTTTTATTTCATTTCATTTCGTACTATAAGCTCATTCCATCAATATGCTTTTAAAATATACTGATATGTACTTTTTGCATTAGTCCATGGTGTATTACCGTACGGTGTTAACTGTATTATGTACTACTTTCTCATAACCGTTAGGCGACTGTCATGCTTTGATGGTAAATCAAATTAGTATTTCTGACATAAAAATTTTGTTCAACATAGAACTCTATTCAGTGATTACATTCATTTGTACTCTTTGTTTCATAGTTAAACGCTTCAGTAATGGAGTTACTAATTATCATTGTTATTGTTTTATAGTCTTCTCATCATTTAACTTAATTTTACAACAGTGTAAATAAATTTTTAATTCAGTATAATCGAGCCACTAGGCTCAACAAGTTTGAAAATAAAAAAGATTTGCTGGTAACCGCTTATAAAACGAGATAATACATCGAATGATTTATACTTCTATTTGGCCTCCACCAAATTGTCACAACCACGACATTTAAATTCACATCTTCAGTACTCTGCGGGTGGTTTACATCGTTCATTGCAACAAACACCCCAAACAAAATCGGTTCGCTTCTTCAAATGGCACGAGCGAGTAATTGAAAGACTGCAACCCCTCTACGCTTGCATGAAAACAAACCCTCTTTTTAAAAATATTAATCTCCATTAGGTTTAGGAAGGGTCGAACGGCCTTCACTCCCCTTGGGAAAATACATTTGGGAAAACTGGGAAAAGTCCTTTTGCACTAGATGAAGGAACGCGAAGCGCAGTTGTCAACCGGTAACATAGATTCTGACATTTCACTCCTACACACACATACATCACTAACTTTTTCGATGATACAACAAATACTAGCGCATTTTGAAAGGAGCAGGAATCGTAACATCCGTCTCTCGAAACAACCATCGAATTCTCTTTCTTTCAGTGGCGCATTGATATTCACGGACAGTGCGAGAGAGTTCGGGAGAGCAAAAGAGAATCATTTTAGGACACAAAAGTGCGAGAAAATTTGCCATTAAACGTCACTTTTCCGAGGATACACCGCAGACGGAAAAGTCGAAAAATTCTCCACAGTCATTACTCTCGGTGTGCAGCTACAGTCCGCAGCGCAATCGAGCGTTTATCCGTACACTTTAGGTTTTCCCTTCCTTGTATCTGGTTCAGTATAAGGCAGGTGTATCCAAACGGCGATAAAAGTGAGAAAATTACCGCAAGAAGCGGATGTTTACTCGAATTTCCATTCCGGAACTAGAGTACAGTTTATTAGTATCCTAATTGGGAAAATTGCTGGATCTGCAAACGCAATAAAGTGTGATTTCCGTGCATGACAGGACGGCTCATACCTAACTTTTGTGTTGGCGTCGAATGTCCGCAATCCGGACGTGTTTAACAGAGCGTGTGTGTGTGTACCAGTGAATTTAAGTGGTGTTACAGTGGAAAAATCAATCGAAATATAAAGACAACGAATATTGGTTGCTTGCCCGACCCTCCCTATGCGTGCAGACACCGTCTAGCGTGCAGTTTCCGATATCCGTACGCCTGCAAAGGGTAGCCATGATTTTTCACACATTTTCTTCACACCAATGACGATTCTTTTTCTGCTTGGTATTATCAGACTCGTTTCTGCTCCTTTGCACTATTTGCTGTCTTTTTTCTTTGCGGAAAATTGTAAGAGAGTGAAAATGAGTGCGCGAGAGCAGTACCGTAGATTGTGTCTGTGTATGTAAGAGAGAAAATGGACATCGTTGGTACAAAGGAAGTCGCCATGGCCTACTAGACTCTCCGCTATAGGTCTCATATCTGCTCGTCATCATCTGTTGGCAGGATTTCACTTTCACATACGAAAACGGATTCTTTTTTCCTATTTTTTCCACCACACAAGTGGTCCAAGTGCGGTCGATTGAGGTGGCCTGGGACATTATAACACAACAAATAAGAATAAAGCGACATCTGGCACGTCCTGACCCTGGGGTATTGTTGCGGGTGCTGTTAGTATAATTAACGTAATGGTGTCCTGATTGTTCTACCTTTCACAGTTCCACACACGCATTACGCGTAAGTGCGTGATCCTGCCGGTCTAGTGAGCTGGTGTGCTGTTCACACCTTGCTTGTGTATGTGTGCTTAATTGTGAACGAGTGTGTGTGTGTGTTTTGGTGTCCCCTGTTCTCTCTCTCTCTCTCTATCTCTCTCTCTTTCGCTCCCTGTCACGCCCGAGTCGAAGTTTGTTCCGGCCATCTTAAGGCCAGCTGTTCTGAAGTTTGCCATAAACGTCAACGGGCACGGTGTAGCAAAAAATGAGTGGCCCACTGAATCGTTTCCCGGCTGACACCCATTTCGGTGTCTGATTGAGGACTTTCGTGTAGACCGACCCGATCCCCGAGTTAGTCCGAGTGCTGGTGGAAAATCGATACCGTGGCCGATTCGACTGAACCGTGTGTTCAATCGGTGACCCGTCAGGAAACGCGGCTGCACAAAGGTGAATTCGGTGTCCACTAGAAAGAGAGCAGCAGACGAGAGTAGGACAAAATCGTGCAAGGTTTTTCTCCAGCCTCGGTAACCTTAGCCCCCGATACCGACGAGTAATCGCCATCTAAGCCGTGAACTGGTGCATCCAGGCAAAGTAAGTTAGACGACCGGACAAGCCGACGCCGCCGACGGAAGTGAAAAAGGGAGCTATTCTTGTTCCCTTCTTCTACCCTTACGCTCGCTCTAATCGCACCGTACCGTCTGTGTACCTTCTGGTCATAGCACCGACGGGCAAGTGGATCCATTTTCCGGTTTTCCACGTTTCGTTTGTTTACCGCTATCCGCTACGTGCTAGCCGTTGGGCCACCCGATCGGGACCAACGTTCAGTAAGTGTTCAGCTTTTCCTCAGAGTTTAATGTGTTTCGTACTCTAGACGATGTTGCTGGAAGTGTAATGCATTTCATCTCCTTTCCAGTTTTAATACTTCTTCTGTACGTCTGCGGTCATCCAGCAAAAACCCGGCTTCATGATCGGCTCATTTTGGAACCTTTGTAGAGCGTGCCCATCAATGCCTGTAGATAAGGTAAGTACAGAAGACGTCACTAGTAGAGGTATATGAAACTCATTACGATGTCTTGCGGTTTTGAAACATCCAACAATCTTACGTCAACCGTCTACGATAATACATAAGGTGAATTATTTTCTAGGAGTCCGTTTTTTGCTTTAAAGCTCTTTTTCGAACAAATCAGTTTTAACAAAGTGTTCATGTTTTGACCAATAATGTAGATAGCCAAACTTACGTTTCGTAGAATGGTTATTTGTTGCGACAGTCTTTAAAAACATAGTCATTGATAAAAATGTCATTGATTAATTAGCGCATTCAACTCCCAAACTGGTGTTTGTATTCGTTAATAGAATTTAGTGTTGTTTGGAAAGGTGAAAAAATCACTTGCCAGACTAAAGACAACTGTCAAAACGATGTGGTTTATGTCGAAACAATCAATAAAAAGTAAAGATTTAGCTCTAGTTAATGTCTTTTAATTATCGTATGAGAAACCATCATAAGGGAGAATACAATACAAAACCAAATCTATACACATGACAATAACAAAATAATAGATTTTCAAAAATAGACACTATAGTCAGTCCCACCTTTTACGATGATAACGTATACTCGTCCTGAGTGCTAATGTACAATTTTTATAAGTTTGACTTATAAGGTCCAAAAATTTATTGATTCCATTTTTTAAAGACTCGGTTTGCTCGGGAAAATTATTATTGCTTAACAAATCCTTCTAAAGCAAACTATCCCCAACGCGAAGATGGTCGTGTAAAATTTCAGTTATATTACTGAACTCAGACGACAATGAGCAATATATTCGATATGTGTAAAGGAAGTTAAACAATAGTATTATATACTTGCATTTCCAACTCACACAGTCGCTCGTGACGTTTAATTACTGAACGGCGGGTAAAGTTTAAAGTTTCAAAAAACACACCGTGCTAGACTATAAATAAATAGCAGCTTTCAAATCGCTAGGCCGATAGACGGTAAACGCTCATCAATCAATGTCTAGAGCGGTTTCCTTATGTCATCGATCAGTTTCCTCCTGCCGGCATTCGTTATGTTCCGGCATTCAGGAAGGGGTGCAAGGGGGAAGGTGGGAGTGTTGTGCGCTTTACAGAACGTAAGCTTTGGATCATTCCGTCGCGTTTTATATACAAAGTCATTCTCGGAGGTACACGGTCGAACCTTGCCGCCTTCCATCGTGGGTATGTTGTAGGGACGTCTAGTCTCCCCGGTCGGTCTCAAAACTTTCCTAGCTAGGTCCGTGTTCCGCCAGGTTTGCACACAAACATTGATCGTGTTGCTCCTGGATGGATGGGTAGTATTGGTGCAGGTTAAAGGGCATCTGGAAATAAAACGGACGCAGCATTACTACGAAAAACCGGTCTGATTCTTCGAAGCGATGTTGATTGAAGATGATGGTAACTATGATTATTCATGCACACGCAGAATACTTCTAGCGATGGACAAGGATACCGGTATCGTCGTGTTTTATACACTCAAGCACCGTGTGTCCTTGTGGTGACATTTACGAGCAACTTTCGCAGACGCTGCGCGTAAAAGAGATTGTAGAAATTGCTCATCACCACCGAGGGTGTTAGCAAATCTTGTTCCCAAGGCACCGTTTCCGAGCACATGCTCTCCCCGACACATGTTGAATTTCGTATGAAGCAACTATAAAGTTGGTGAATGTATGCTATTATGCTTCTGGAATCTGCAAAAGAAAAAAAAAGATTCAAACACAAAAACAAAAGAATCAGCTTTGCGCCTACATGCGATGACGTAAGCTACTGTTCCACAAATTTCTCAATATGTGTTCGAGCATTTTTTTGTTTCTCTTTGTTTATTATCGATTTGACCGCTATACCTGCGCCAACAAGCTCGATCGAGTGTTCGGCTGTGTTTTTTTCATCCACCACCCAGGTACAATAAAGTAATTACGTTCACAAAAACATCTGTTAAGGAGGAAACATAAATTTCGAATGATATCCTTCCTGGCAAACGCTTGTAATGGTGGCGGTAGCCATATTCCATGCTATATTGTTGATTATGTGTATGTGTGTGAAAAGGTTTGTGTTTGAATGTGAATAGAGGAATAGTATGAACTGTAAAGCATGTCGCTCGGTTCGCACTGGTTCCAGCACAAAAGCATCGAGAACCACAGTCGCACGGACTGTTTCATGAAATAGTCGCATGCTTTCAAAAGTCATCCTCCGCCTTGGGGGTAGGTTAAGCTGCAGCACACCAACCTTGTATGGGGGCTGCAATTCGGCGCTTCGGCCGTATTGAGTCATAGTCGGTCGCGATGAAACCGGCGTTCGCCTTCATCGCCGACGAAAATATCCGCATTGAGCGGACATGGAATGCATGGTTGCCGTGTCGTGGCCGTTGCTTTATGGCCGGTGTTGGCTCAGGGGTCGGTGGGCTGTGCGGTACACCGGTCGGTCACGAAAGGCTCATATGGTACGTACGCCGGCTCCTCGCAGGTGCAATACGCAAGCCGAACACGGAATGAGGCTAACAGTCTGTTAGCATGCTGGCATGTTGGACCGAGGAAAATTGTGGGTTACGAAACGAGTTCGCAGACTTGGCACCTAATCCTGGTGGAAGATATTTTTTGCCTCACGTTTTACGGTAGAGAAGTTTAGACTGCACACGCGGAAGTTCGTGAACAGGTGGTGGAAACGAATGCGTGATTAGGATGAAAGTCATAAGGTTCGAGTTAGTTGGATTCTTGAATGGAATATTCGCTGTTCATAAGACATATATATATATGAACAGCGGTACGAATATTGGTACACATCCTGAATGGATAAGCGATCAATAAATCGAAAACGTCTACATCTGTAAAAAAATGGCAACCATAATGTGCATGGCAATATCGCTTTCATACGTAGGATGTTTATTTAGCTAAAGTTATGTAATGTATGAAATACATATTAACTAAATCATGTACATCTAAAGTTAATGATATTTTAAGCCCAATCAAATGGACTACCTGCAGAATTAAAGGAAACATTATGAGTAAAATTTAAAATTGTATATACGATGTGACATATATCATCTATGCAAATAATTAATTTTCCTTCTCTTTTAGAATTTATAAAGTTAGAAATTTAAAATATGCAGTTTATATACTTTTTATTTCGTAAATCCCAAATACAGAAATTCGTATATATCTTGTCTAAACGAAATGGTATTTGTTTTATCCACCATTCACTTTTACATGGGTACGCTCAAGCAATGTCAGTAGCTCACATATGATATGCTATATTCGCTATTATTTTGTAACTGTGTAATTTTGTGCGCGTAAACCTAATTATTTCCAATAATAGGAAACTCAAAACGAAACACTTCAAATAATAAAATTATGCAAATCACTTTAAAAACAAACAAAATTAGCGCAGCTGAATTTATCTGCTCAATTAATCAGCCCTTGAGGCACGCTGAGCAAATCAATTTACACGTAAGCCTTATTGCAGTTTCGTTAGCTTTTGCACCATTCTAGCAACTTATACCGATTCTACAAATTGATCAATAACAACAGCTACAACGGACTGAATAAAGTTTTCCAATTCCCGTGTGATCCCATGAGAATGTCCAGCAGGCTAGAGTGATTGCGCGAGTGAACCCAATTATGAACGGATTAGCGTGCTGCATTTATGGATTGATTCTCTGTTCAATTTTTACTGAAAATATTCTTTGTTATATTTCTACCGGGTTTGACGGAACTGTTTAAAGCAAATTAGTGTGTTTTTAGCTAATATTTTTATCTTTTCTGGTCTCTTTCTTATTTTTTAACAGCTCCATTCGGAATATAGAAGTACGTATCGATGGCACGAATACACTGGAGGTCCCGATGTCGTAAGAAAACCACCTGTGCCAAATCAATTCGGTAATTATGACATCTTTTACATTCTTTGACCGTTTATTCATTCTTACGTATCTGTTTCTTACGTATTCCACGAAAACAGTCACGGAATAAATGATTTTATTTTCGTGCAGCTTTTCAGTGGAGCAAACGATTTGAAGTAGCTGATTAGAAAGCATAATAGACCGCAATAAACACGCGCTCATACATACACACACACACAAACGTTTCTACACGGGCTGAGGCAAAACTTGGCCAAAGTGCATCAAACAATTTTAAACAAACTTTCACCTTTATCTTTAGCTCCCATCTAATGTTTCTTTTCTTAGCTTGTTGTTTTTTAGGTTTCATACCTCTACAAGAAATAGATCAGAGAATAAACGTTACGGCACGAACTAGATACAAAAACCCACATTCATACATATTTGCACGTACACCTTCACGTAGCCACGTGTACGTACGATTCGATTGAGTTGGAAAAGTTTAATGAGAACGTTTGAAGAAGAGATAATTGTATGCCTTGATATTAACCAGATCATGCTAGATCTTCATCGATGTTGGCAATAGATGGGATAGATGAGAAATTAAAAACTTTGATTACTTTAGTACTAAATGAACAAAATCATTATCATAATTTATTTATCCTAAAATTCAATTATTATTTAAAATTAATACAACTAACGGCTATCAAGGGAATTGTTTTGTACAACATCAGTATAAATCTAAAATTTTTGTACGTAATTGAATCTCATTGTAACATTGTACGTAATTGAATGCCTGAATAGGAAAATTACCATCATAATTTTTGTTGCAAAACATTACATGTGTCTTACTTTTGTAGGTTTCTTTGCATTTTACGTTTGTGATTTAAATTAAAAACATTTTGAAGCAAACAAAAACATAAGGAATTGTTATTAAAGCAAATATTCATGAGCAAATTTGATATTAATAACCTTTATCCCATAGCAATCAAACCATGTTTAACCTTGATTCATCTACGGTTCTTAAAAGAAACAACAAAAGTATTAGATGTGAGCGATAATATTTTATTTGACAGTTTTAGAACAATGCAAACAATGCAAATTTATGTCATAAGAATCTTTTTAACTGGGAAAATAATTTATATAAGAAAATCTAGAAAATTTTGAAATCATGTATGCTATCAAACCACAGTCAAATGAATGATGAATTATTTTCATTTAATAGAATTCCATTTTGTTAATTTTCAATCTGACAATTTCACCACAGTTAACCACGATGCTCGCTGACGGTGACAAGATTCCATTATAGGTATTTTTTCGTCACAATAATGACCAAACGGGCATTGCAAGATGAGCGTTTCGATGGGTATTCGCTTGTCGCTAGTGGTTATTTTTACACTGACATTTCATTGCGCGTTTGATAACGGCAACGGTATTTTCAATCAATTTCATCCCACTTCCCGTTGCGACGCGTGCTTTGTTCGTTGGTTATGATATTGGTGTGTTCACATTTGCATGTCACGACGCATTGCGCGATTCATCAGCAACATCAATAGTAACTGCTTTATGACAGATTTTTGTTTATTTGTTATTAACGCACTGAGAATCACATCGATTTATTAGTATTTTTTTTATTAATCAGTTATTGTATCGGTTGAAACGGTGCTTAATGAATACGACGAAGTAATTATCGACTTGCACTACTGTTTTCATCATTATCCAGCAACTGCAAATGTTTTTCGATGGTTAAACAACCCAAGGTCACCTTTACGATCATTCTACGATCCAACCGGAACTAGCTTTTCTTTCAGTGATTTGCACTGTGTGTGTATGTGTCGGCGCGTGTTTAGATGGTGTTTTTTGGTGTTAGTAATTTGGACATAATAGCTCGCAGGCGTTACCGTAAAATCGAAATTCATCGTTTTTCAACAGACCATGAAACGGTAACTCCATCCTAAGTCTAAATATCCCATCCAAGGAGAATAATTAATTTGGAATGAGCTTCTACCGTGTACGATAACGGGCAACTTTGCCACATCAAAGCCATTTCGCAGTAGCCATTTGTTGATGTGATTTGCGTTGCGTGAGAAGCCCCTTTCCGAACGCGACTCCGGGGCACCATGCTCTTATTATCCCGATTAGGAGCTATAATCCTTGTCGCGAGAACGGACCCGCCATCGTTGTTACTTAGCAACGGTGATTCCGCTAAAAAAAAAGCAATTTCCAAACACCTGCACCTGCACTCATCACTTACCACACCGTCTGTGTATTTATTTTTACAAGCAGCCAGCTCAAAGGCGGATCACTTTTTCTCGAAATCAACGGAGGATGAAAAGTTTATCGAAGGTGATTCCGCTTCCGCCCGGTCAGAACGGTGTCTCCGGCCGGGACTTGTCGGGCTTACGCCGAGCAAACGTTCTGTATCTTGTGCCAATGTTGTGCTGCTGATAAAATTTGCTCGTTATTTTAGTTTTTGCATACCTTTAGCATATCTATCTCGTTCTGAACCTACGCAGTGGGATTTGCCGTCGTCCAGTAGCCCAGTTTTGCCTTAATCATTGCTTAAGATCAGGGTAGAGAATGACTCTGCCACACAGTCTTCTTCACGTGTACTTTCGCATAGCGCATTCAGGGAATGAGACCGAGTGGTCATACGATCATAATTAATGGTTTGCAGCTAGTCGAAATATCGGAGATTGGCTTGACGCCAGAATCAAACGCTTGTCAACGAAGTTTTTTATAATTGTTTTAAGCTGCAAATTAGGACAGCGAGTGGGGACAAAAACGAACATGGAGTATCATTTATGATTTTAAACTTACCAGAAACATTTGCTGACCTCATTCAAACACAAATCTTTGTTTGGCCCTGTACTGTGTCCGTTGTTGTTGATGTTGTATTTGCGACACACAAAACAAAACAGCCAGCTTGCAAAAATACTTTTTTATCGCCAACCATGGGAGGCGGTTTTCATCAATTATGCGGTGGTTGTTCCGATTAAAATTAATGGTGCTCGAAGTCCGGGTCCTACTGGAAGTGGAACCGAGAACATCGGGTACACCGATCGATGAACATTCCGACGTTTTGAGTTCGGCTGCGGATGCGCTTGTGCGGTAGGAAGGCAAAGAATATCATGCCATAAATGTGCCGCAACACAATACTTTCGCTTTCGCATTTATGTTTTTTTTTCTCCTTTCGGTATCACGAGACTAACGATATCACGCAAACTTGTAAGGTTACTCGTGTGGATATGTGTACCAAGCGTGGCGCTTGTGTGATTGTGCTTGCGATATGCACATCAATTGGTCATAAAACATGCATGTGTAATTGTTTCGATTTTCCAACTCGACTTTACTTGGTGCAAAAATAACCAGCTTTAGTACTTTAGTGGAGCTTGGAAATATTTTCGTAATTTATGTAGAAAACTCCATCGAAGGGATTTGAAGTGTTTAGCTTTTTCATCTCTTCTACAAATAAAATCATGTTTGTTCAACCTCTATCTCTTGGATGAATGGTCACCTTCAATTGAATGTGAAGTGTTCATTGTTGCCGAAGTTTAATTTTCAAACCTGCGTAATTGAAAAAATGGGAAACCATTTCCTGGACGTGTCAATATCCCAATCAAAATCTCTCGTTTCCACACACTCAATCTGCCCTTTAGGAATTCAATTTTTTCCGCCACATCACCGACGATTAGATTCGGATGCAACCACACGGGTTTTGATGGTGTGGTGTAGGGTTTCATACGACATGTGGTGCCTTTTTACTTCTATGCACGTGTTTTCACGAGTCTACTGTACATCGGCTCACAAGACGATGAAACCCAGAGTGAAACGACCAAATTGCCTGTCAGCTTTGACCCATAAGATGAGACAACAACTAAGAGTAAAAGCGATTGATCGACATAATCGATCGATGGGACAAAATGGAAGGAATCGAAGTATTGTTACTAACCATAGACAGGGTCTTTTTTGTATGCAACTAAAGGGGAAATTTGAATACCATTAATGGTATTAACCAGCTTCTTTTTCGGTGCTCAGTCGTACAGGATACCGGATGGTGTCTTTCACGCTCTTATGCGATTTTATACCCTGCAAAATTCGTTCGTTCATTTTATTTTGGTGTGCTTTTTCTTCGATACCAAAAATCGATAGGCATTCCGTCCTCGGCATTTGATGAAGTTATTTCGCCTTCAAACGAGCGAGTGATGAAATCGTTCATTGATTCATGTTTGCCAGGACCGGCTCCTTCTGGCACAGCAAACACGTGATGATATTTTTGGAATGGCAAAGGCACAACTGAACGCACGAAAGACGATATTTGACTTGTGTGTTTTCTCTCCCATCTCTGAGGATAAAAGACCCTCTGCAAACCTTTCCTTTCCGGGCGTAAATACATGTGAAAACGATTGTGTGGTACGGAGCGTCTCGCCAAAATGTCGACGGCTTTTGTACGAACAATGATAGCTCCGGCGTTACTTTATCGCTTCCGATTGTACAGTATCCGTTCGAATAATCTTTCTCGGTATCTCAAAACAAAACCAAAAAAGTTAGCTAATGCATGGCAAATGGTATTTATCATCATCATCTCATTCGCATTGTTAATTTCCCATAGCCTTCACTTCATAAACGCAGCATGACCGTGGTTGGTGAGGTGCAAGTCGAGAGCATTACGACGCGATTGGCGAGTGTTTGTTACATCGTGTGGAAAGATAAAACCTGAAATTTGCGAAATTGTTAGATTTGTTGCAAAATGAAGGCCTCGATTGGTGTGACAGGTTTTTGTACAGCACCGCGACTCTCGTTGATTCGTAATGCTTTTTGGCTCAACATGTTTACTCATTTCGTAGCTCGCATTTCGTATCGTCTCCATTGTTGTATATAGCTGGTCGCGGCCTTGGATATGATGTTCCATGAAAAACACTACCTCTATAGCGATGAAAACATAAAATCGAAGCTAAAGTCTCACTGAAAATCAGTGCCCCACTCCTTACGCCACATTGGCTGTGTGTCGTGCACATTTTATGTCATCGTAAATTTTCAAAATTTGACATTGACTGCATGGGACGTTTTTGGGTGCTTCTTGTTTGCATCCGGAGCCGGTTAAATGGCGTGTGATGGATTAAAATTGAATTAGGCACAGGTGCTACCTGATGTTCTGCTCACGAAGAAAAGACAACTGGCGTAAGTGAGGCACGGGTCAGCGAGATTTGGCATTATTAGAGTTGAAGTTGACATGTAGAAAATATGGTTGGCTGTACTAGCTTTCGTTTAAGGTAGTGTTATGGAAGTGTTCCTGAATTGGACTGTATTTGTTGTATTTAAGAATAAATCTGTTTCGCAAAATGACGATATCCGGTCATCGTCGTACGAGTAACCTAATTATGATATGTAGCTATGCTTGTAATATATTGTGTATAGATACCGATACTGTCTTTTGCAAATCCCTAAAGCACAGTCACAGCGTGAAATAATTGGACCTGGTGTGATATATATTTAATTATTTTTAAATGAATAAAAACATGCACTATATATGGACGTAGAGTGAACGATTAGATTGAAGGTTGAAATTATATTTTATTTGTCATAGATGCCATTTTGTCTATTTACTAAAAGACATCATATAAGCTTGACTACAAATAGCTTATATGATGAGCGTTTATGCTGCAAATATGTGTTTTAAAGCCATTACGATTTTAAATTACGTGAATTACGATTAGTTAATATTTTACAAATCGTAAAACAGAGTTAGTTCCAGTACCGATCTCTCCAATTGGTACACTAATTACCTCGTACCATGATGACCGATGCCGTTCCACTTTTAGTCATTTTCGCCTGCCTGCTGTAACAACAATAGCTTGACCATGTATATGCCGTTCTCAATTATAAGCGTACTATTATACCTTCTTTTACCTTTTTATTGCTTTCAATACTAATCTAACAATCCAGCTTCGATCAACGAGCCTCCCTTGCCGCGAAGGAAAAAGTGCCCGGAGCTAGCGTATAGGACGAATGAGTTTTTAGCTACACGTGGCAAAACTGAAGCCGCCGGCAACGATCGTACCGATGCGGGAGCACCGACTCACACTAGAGCGAGGGTAAGTAACGTTTCAGGGAAAAATAATGTACACTCTGAACTAGCGCAAAGCAGTGGGTAACGCGACCATGTAACGTATACACATTTTCCTTTTCTTTCCTCCTACTTGTGTTTTGTTATCGGTATCATGTATTTTTTTACGATTTTATGTTAGTTTGTGAGTTGACTTTTTGAATTTGATTTAGAAAAAGCAATTTGTTTACCCCTATACACTCGTCGCACTGGAAGTTAGTTTTACTTTGTTTTGGTTTCTGATTTGTTTACATTCATGAAATAATATTCAATGTTGCTTGTTTTTCGGTGTTTAATAATAAGTATATAAGATTATCTTAAGAAAACCCCTCCAGTGAGATGGTTTCGAAAAATCCAAACAAACTGTGTGCTAAAGATACAGAGTGTTGATCCTGATAGACCTTTACAGAGCCTAATTTACAAGCTTACGAATATTTGGAATTGCCATCGAAAACACCATTCAGTGTGACAATGGGCTCATCGCTTGCTCAAATTTCTTGTGTCTATTATGTAACTTGACCATTTTCTATTTGATTCTGATACCTTTTTTCTATCGTGGGTCGTTGAGAATGACCTCATCGCATTTGCCATTGTGTGTATACCGCATGTATCGATCGTTTTCTAGGTTATCGAGATGGTTTGAATGTTGGTATGACGATCAGAATGAAATGAGCTGTAAACGAAACACTGTATACGTTTTACGTTAATTGGATATTGGATAGTGGACACACTTTATAAAATTTTGGACGTTTGTTTCACGAAATTATGAAATGATTTTATTTCTTTTAATATTAAATGTTTTACAAACGACCAGGCGTCTCCACCAAACTTATTTATAATTGTAAAATTAGATAAAAGCAAGCTTAACCGTTAGTTTTATCCTATGATGTTAGACATAAGCATAAAATAAATCTGAACGCTTCATACGCTGCTAGCACACTATGCTTTGTAGCAATCCAGCACAGAAGAAAGCACTACT
The DNA here is from genome assembly GCA_000473445.2 of Anopheles farauti. Taxonomy (NCBI): domain Eukaryota; kingdom Metazoa; phylum Arthropoda; class Insecta; order Diptera; family Culicidae; genus Anopheles; species Anopheles farauti. Next base: position 5,888,243 of record KI915046.1, on the reverse strand, counting down.
ACTACTTTATTTACCTTCACTTTCAGCATAAACGCAATAAAGCTTCCTAGCGGAGGCGTTTGTACCCGATAGCTTATCATTTTGTGTCCCAGTTTAGCTTTGTTATCGATTGTTTAAGAAATAGTAGCTCATTCTATCGCGTGTGCTTGTGTGTGACTGAAGTATGTTGTTAATTTACGCCTTCCGGTAGTAGAACATAGGGACGTCCAAGCCGCACAGGATTCCCTCCCTAGATTAGCGCGCTTACTAGCGAATTTAGTCATCAGTGTGTGCCTATTTGAAAGCTGAATTAGTACATTTGTGTACTAGTAGTGCAAAAAAAATATAAACAGATTTTAATTAAAATGAATACGTTAACGTTGACTGATTGCGATTGAATTTGCACTTGTGAATTATACTTGTGAATTATACGTCCTGTTAAAGACTCTCGTCTGCCTGGTAGAGGAAATATGTGAACTCATCGCCCGAGTACATATGGTTTCGTATTTCTGGATTGATCCCTGACGGTAAAGTGATCCATAACCTGAATTGCGTCACGCCGTTTTATGATTATCTTCGATGCCATTCGGGCAAGTAATGCATGTAATGCGTATGATTGGTATATTTTCTACATTTAACATTACATCAAGTAGATTGGTAACCTGTTCCTGTTTATTTGACAACTAGCGCGATATATCTATAACTTCGTAGATCTGATGATGCTTTTACGCGAACAATACATTTAATTTAAGCTTCCCGCAATGCGACGTTTCCACGTCGCTGCTAAACACTCATATCGTCTGAATGAAACGAGATTGAATGAGTAAAAGAATGCCAACGCTTCCCAAAAACTTTCAATTTAAAATTGGGTCAATGATATAGCTTGTGTGCGATCTAGTATATATGCGCAGTACAAAAAATCGGCTTAGAACGCTCTTCATTAGGTTTTTTTTACGAGTAATTTTATAAAAGTAATTTTACCTTGGCGTAGTATCGATCGCACGAATTCAGATGCTTGTGCTGCAAGAAAATGTGGCCAAAAATGACAATAAATTAGAAGTGCAACGCACTGGTTTCGAATTTTTGATCCACAACGGAAGCAGAGAGACAGCGAGAAAGTGAACATGTCTGAAACAAAACGATATCTAGAGAAGTTTTCAAGATCATTGTTCTCCAAGGAACCGTGCGCAATATTGTTTCATGAGCCCATCTCCTCCTCTACCACTCCATATATCTTAATATCAACCCGACTCCGTTTGTCCAATGCGAGAAAACAGTGTATTCATTTTAATTACAGTCTGAAGAACGTGGAACGCCGTCGCGTCGCAGTAAATCGGAAGGACCGCCGGCTGGTGTCGCCAATGGAAGGCTTCCGACCGGGACCGGATATGCGAACGGAACCATCGAGCCGCCGCCGCCGGTCTCGATCGCTGGCAGGGCACTGGAACAGGTAACGTGGGCGCTTTCATCGTGCGTGTGTGCTTCCTTTGATTGGTTTCGTTCTTTCCTCTTCGGTTACGGTTACAGTCTTCTTCGTTCCTTCGTTTTCCTGCGCTTTCTTTCTCTCGATGCTAGCTTGATCGTTTTTTTGCGTGTGTGCGTGTGTGTGTGTGTGTATGTGTGGATAAGTTAGAACGTATGCGTGTGAATATGGGTGAGCGTTTTTTACACTGCCTGTGTTTTGTTTTTGTAATCACACGTCCCACAACTAGTATGTACAAATTTTGGTTAGGTAAATTAACCGTGTGTAGATAATATCATCGTCATAATCATTTGAAAGTACAATTCATGTGAGGATAAGTTATCACAACTCATGCTGAGCTCAAGACCGCATCCATTCCATACACGTATCTTTTGTTACATACTCTTTTCATGTGTTCATATGAGTGTGTCCACAGAAACCGACATAATGTTTCATACAGCCACACCAAGCAACCATCTCATTTCAAGAAAATTGTCATCTCAAGATGTTCACTAGACACATTCACATGCTTTCACTGTGCATTTGTGATACATAGTAGAGCCTACTACAATCACGACCAACAACACCAGTCATCATTTGTAGTCGTTTAGTTCCGTTTTTATGTTTACTCTCTTTCGTTTCAACCACATCTTGATTGTTCCGTTTGTCAGTCCGTTCTTTGATTACGTTCTCTTTACGTTATAGGGAAGCGTTGATTTTATGTTTCAATTTTAGTTGTCAACCCCTTTTTTGAGTCAAAAAACTAAAGAAGTCTACCTTTCATGTTGTACACCTGACGGTACAGACCGCAATCGGTGCCAGTTGTGTAAACACCGGTTAGCTAATCTGCATTTTTCTTTCTACTCCTATATTCTACCTGCCCACCCATCCCGTCGATGTCTCCTCCCACCCTTATCCGGATGTCCTTCTCGTTTCAGGCGGGTGAGTCTTCTACTAGTGGACTATTCAAAAAAACCATTACCAAACTGAGCACGGAGTATCGGCTCCAGTTCGTGTGGCCACACGTGCGGCGCGCGATCAGGGGCGCCGGGGCAGGTGCACACGGCGCTAGGGACGGTGACGGTGCGGATACTATCGATGCACCCCCGCGCAAGTCCCTCTCCATGGGTGCATTGAAAGCGGCCCAGATCGGAGCCGCCGGTGGCGGCACCATCGCTTCCGTACACAAAAAACGAACAACTAACGAGCGAGAAGGTGCGATCGCGTGGGCGCGCGCATTTTTTTTACCGAATTCCGAATCCTTTTACCACCAAATATCGTTATTTCCGTTTTCTGCTCTTTCGTTCTGGCGCTTCACATACAATCGTTGTTTGGATATACTCTAGTGCGCTAGTTCGTTGTTACCGTCCTGCGGTGCTGTACGCTCCTTTATCTCCCCTTATATGATGCTGTTTTGTTTTCATGACTCGTGTTTCTATGTTTCATCATACTGCGTATAGTAAATCTTCCCTAATGCTCTGTCTGTCTCTTGCTCTCTTTCCCTATCTTTATCTCTTTCTACTAGAATTTCTCTTGCTATCACGGCTTTATTTTTGAGCGTAGATAGTACAATTTGTGCTACTTCGGCTCCTCTATGTGGGTTTCTACCTTATTGGCACTTAACAGTATGATTTTCTTCTGCAAGAGTCTCGAGCATGTCGAATTTTGCAATATCTTTGCACTAGCTGCCACTTGTACAACTATTCAGTATCGTGATACTCACCCTGATTCCGAATGGTGTTACGCTTAATTTTCCAACTCATTGAGAAACCCAATTCAGTGCAATGCTTTAACGCTTCAGTAAAGAATTTCTACAATATCTAACTTGCTAATTGCATCAAAAACCAAATAAAATATTTTGTACTATATTTAACCAATTGGATTTGTTTTTGTAAACTTTGAACCATTTATTTTATAACACATGTTTTGTGTTAATAATTTGGTGAAAAATTATATCTATCCTCATTTTTCTTAATTAACGCTCAGTAACGAACCTTATCGAAATCTTATTACGACAAAACATTATTGGTGAATAGTGTGATGTGTTAATATTGTTGAGTATATCTTAAATAGAATAGATCAAAACCGTACCGAAGCGTAGAAAGTCACCTTTTCCAACCTCCGCGAAACCATGTTTTAATACATTTCATCGCATTTATGGATTTATTATTTTTTAATTTCTCCCCGATTCGCCATTCGTACAAAATAAAACAACACGAAAACCCCGTTGGACGCTCGTATCTTCTCAATCGTTTGTTTGATTTTAACACAGAGTTTTTAGTGAATTGATGTACAATTGATAACAAAAACAAACCTACGCTCTCATACATCCCTCATCCTGTTTGTTTATCAATTATAAAGTTACTCCGCGTTATGTTCTTTACATTTTTTGTTCACATTTTACTGTACTGTTATAAAAATGGCAAACAATTCAGTTGCAAATCTCGGGACGTGTTCTCCATTGGTGAAACATTCTTCTGCATAGACATGATAACGGTTAACATAAAAATACCGGAGTCATTGTAGCAAGCCAGCTTGCTGTTTAAAGTGGACGAAATGTAGCACAACATGAATGATCATATTTATGGCATAAAACTGTAATGATGAAACTTCCGGCGTTTTTTGTCGTTGTGAAAATTTCGACGGTGTATTATATGGAGTCTGTTTTTTTCATATTGTAAAATTCATTCACACTAAAACGGTGGTAAACAAAGATATATTTGAGAATGTAGTTCCTGTCACCAATAAATTTTTAAATTTCATGTTCCTAAAACGTGTACATAGTGCAATTACGTTTGTACGTCGAGACAGCCAAAACCTTTAACAAAAACTTAGCTTCATGAAGAAAAATATGTGCCGGTTCCTTTTTTTCATCTTGCATATTTTAAACGATGGATTGTTCATGTTATGCAAAGCGCATATATACATATTCACTAAGGAATTTCGTTCGTGCCAATAGAACCGTTGGTGCCAGATCACCCTTATACCACGAAGCCCAACTCATGTGGAATAATATTCGCGCAGAGTAATGAGGTTCTCTTATTTTTCCTGTTTCTTACTCTCTTCCCATTTTCGTTTTATTTCGATTGCTCATCCCGAATTTTGCTTTATCCCTTTCTTTCTTACCATGACCGTCTCAATGAATTTCTATTTCATGCGACTTGGGCGCAATGCAGCCACGGCTACGGAGCTCGAGCCACTGGTCAACGAATGCGAGCCATCGATGGAAAAATCGCAGCAGCCGAACGAAAAGTAATGTCTTGCGGGAGTATGAAGCGTTATACTTTCCACCAACATTGCAGCATTGTTGTTTCATTGTTACAGTTATTGATTGTAACCTTAAATTTTCCTGATTATTTCCACCTATAACACTACTCCAGACGAGGTGAGATGGCGCGCGTTGTGGAGCAGAAGATAAAGGCGTTGCGCGTAGAGAAGGAGAAATTTGGTTTTGAACCAGAGGTAGGCGATGGCTCGCGGGCACAGGCGAACTCGGGCATTGACAACGCCTGGTACAAGGAGGTCCTTGAGCTTCGGAAGAAGGCTGGCGAGTACAAGGTATGTGCTGGAGGATAGGCGTGTTGTAATATTGTGGATCGCTCACTGGTTGCTTATTTTAATTTTCACAGAACCGTGGCTGGGGAGTAGAAATGAATCCGGACTTATTTAACAAACAGGTTGAGCTGTGGGACCAAGTATCCCGTCGAAGTTCGCTGAGCGCGCTTTCGTTGGCATCAAGCGTTCGGTATGTAGTTTTGCACGCAAGCACTTCGTTTCGTTGCATAACGGCCTTGAATTTATCTTCCAGGCCAATTACAAAGGAAGAGAAGGAGAAAGAGAACAACAAGAAGAGCTCCCCAACCAAACCAGCTGCTCGTGGGGCACGAGTTCCGGGTGGAGCCCGGGCAGTCGAAGGCACCAAGATGATTCCGGATGGGCTAAATTTGTCGGCAGTAGCACGTAGTCGCAAGGACGCCATTCGCCATCATCTGGAGCGCACGACCGGGCCGGATGTGGAAGAAGGTGCACTGTTGCCTTCACCGACTCGCGAGAAGCTTATGCCGGCGATTCCACGCTCGAAGGCTGACAGTCCTCAGCGGGGTAGTCCTCAGAAGACGGCACTGTCACGGCATGGTAGCCCGCAGAAGGGAAGTCCACAGAAGAGCAGCCCGAAGAAAATGTCCAGTAAGGGTAAGTACAAATTCGGAAAGAGCACATGAAACTAAAAATTGTAAAATTTTAAAATTAATCTATTTGAATTTTACTTTTGTAGCTTATTGAAATATTTCAAAAGGTTCATAAGTTTTTCTTTGAATGTTTGACCCAGGGCATTTTATCCGTTCTTGCCATTAGTCTTATCATTGAATATTTTTTTAAAACGTTAGGGAGATTTTCGTCAGTCTTCAGCGGTAGTTGTAAACATGCCATAATTTTGACATATTACAATGCTAGTAATGTAGCATAACATTATCGTGTTAAAAGAAGAGTGGTACATGTATAATATGCACTTTACTTTCAGGACGTTCACAATCTGTAGGACCTGCCGTTGTCAATGAAGGCGGTGTAGCCCCTGTAATTTCAGGTGGTTCACCCAAGCGTCAGATCCGCTCGGGCAGTACGGTGGCCGCGTCGACGGCTTCCTCGGCTGCCAAAACGCACAAAAAGACGCCGACCTCTGCCACCGCGCCGGCCATCGCACCAAACCAGCAGTCACAGCAACCGGAACGAAGACCCCGGCCGAGTGAGTACTACCCTTTATTCGGAAGTTCGATACCGACGAACGACCAAATGTGTGCTAGGTTTACGTTACGTTATTCAGTTACGTTTTCTTACCGCTAGCTATCGTTCTTTCCGTTGCTATCGTTCAGTCAAATTTTTGGTAATAGAAGCCCCCCTCTAGGTTGTCTTCCTCTTTTCCTCCCACCCTTCGCTGTTCTCCGTTGGATTTCTTGTACCTGTTTAACCTATCTTTCTGTGGCATATATATATTCGTATTGTTTGAAGTCTAGAAACTCATAATCATGACTGATAACATGATGGGTAGATGTAGTCAAATGTGTTAGATTACATTATTACCTAACATAAAACCCTTGTTTTGCATCTAAACATGCTACATCACACTACAAACGGAGAAAAACATTTCACTTTGAGTACGATTAATGAATCAAATCCTAATAAAAGCCTAACAATGTACTCAACTGATTTTCTCGTAATCTATCAAGCAATACGGTGTGTAGCTTTATAGAATAGTTTAAATTAAGAAATATAACGAGAACATCATTAAGATCCGATCATGAAAACAAAACCTACTACAGCTTTGGTATATAATTTGATGTCACTACAATTAGAGGACCTTCTTGGCCACTTATTGCATCGCTTAGATCGACCATTGGATTACACTGTAAAATTACACAAAAAAATAAAACTAATGGAATTGGGAGACTATATTTGTTTACAATTTAAACGTTGGGCTTAGCGGTCTGAAGAACTCATGTGGGATTTTCAATTAGTATTAGCACTTAAAAACACTAGATGGTACTAGATTGATTTTATTCTCGGTGGATTTTGTGTTGTTTTTTACGTAACAGTAGTAAGACAGTCTAAGATAGAGATGGCATAGAATAGTGTGAAAATGATGGAGCAGTTATTTTGAACAAGGTTGATCAATATGAGTATTGATTGAGTTGTTTAAAAAAATCTTAGGATTTTTCGGTTTGATTTGCGTATACACTTAAAAAAGAGATATTATCGTTTTATTTCATACATTAAAACAAATTACTTTAACTGTTTCCAGATGAAATGTTCAGTACAGATTTGAATCATTAAGCTCATGTTTTTAGTGAGTTTTACGTTGAAATTGATTTGATTGATTGATTGATTAACACTTGAAAAGTGTAATAATGTATAAAGGTTTAATAGTGATAATATAATCGTGCTAAGTCTGGATTTTTCCTATAAACATGAGGTTCATGTAACTAGGTGTCGTTTGCTGTAAGTTACTTTCATTTGACTATTTTAGTTATTTTTTATTTTAAATATGAACTCATATGATCAAACGCTCAGAGAATAAAATCACACATTTTTTATACAATTTTGCAACTTATGACCATCGGATACTACAACACGGCATTGTAAGAAACCTCCTTGGGCTATCATGCTTTTACGAAAAGCAGCTGTCCGTTTAACGAAAACTTGATCTATATTGAATTGTGTAATTAACGGTAAAGATACCAAGTAATAGGATTCTAGTAATGGATTACCTGCATTGCGCCAATATATGTTGACCTTTGCACCATATCGTTTTAACAAATCCGCCCCGCTCATTATCCCTTTTACTCCATGTTTCTTCCAACCATTGCATTCCATCACGGGAATGCATCCCACAAAACATAATATCGACTAGGTGCAGTCTCTGATTGGCGTGGTCGCCAGTTCACACAAAAAAAGGCCACAAACACGATGTATTGATAATGCAAAATATGGAACCGTTCGGAGCGACCAGCCAAACTCATTAATCTTTCGATACCATTCTTTTCTTTCTCTTCCACGCCGTGCTTCCCTGGCAATGCACGTCGGTTTGTGCGCTCTTTAACATAACTACACGTACACGTATACATACACGCTTTCACTGAACCATAAATGATTATCCGTTGTCTTGTTTTTTTCTGATTTGTTATGTTCCCTGGGGGAGAAATTCCCGTTCCCATTGACACTTGTTTTGTTACATTAACCGTGCCCTACGGTGTGTCCTTCACTTTCATTGACGGCAACGCTCACTCACTCTCTATCTCTCTCTCTTTCTATCAAAACAATCTCTCTCTCTCTCTTCTCTGTTTTCTTTTTGCTATTCTCCAGCATCCCTTTCCACTACCAACCATTCCCGCTCCAAGAGCAGTACCCTGCCCGCTAGCCGCCTCCATCATCCACCATTGCAATCCAGTAATCTCACGAACCTCACCAACAACAATCATCTTCCCAATGCATCACCATCATCATCCGCCGCCACCATGGCCGCGTCCATGATTGCGTCCACCAACACCTCATCCACCACCAACGCCGCCGCCCGTGCCAAGCTCACGTTGGCCACAACTGGCAGTAAGAGACAGATCCGGTCGGCCAAGCCGCCCACCAGTTTGGCCAGCGATTCCTCTGCCCCTTCATCGGCGTCCAGTACGCTGAGGAAGAAGCAGAGGGCAGCGTCCGAGGGCGGTGTCGGTGGTCGGGGCAGCGGCAACAGCGCCAGATCGGTCGAATCGGACAAAAAATTACCTATCGGAAGTAAGTAACCCCGAGCGGGAGGTCGTGCCATCCATCCATTATTTTTGCCACGTTTTTTTATCTGTGACGGACTTGTCCATGCGCGCGCTCTCGCTCCCTCTCCGTCTTTCTGGCTCTCGTCCTATTTGTTTTGAACTTTTTACTCATTATGTCCCTTATGTTTGAGTTGGTCATACCCAAACAATCATTTGTTTTTACGTACAACACTCAAGTATTTTTGAAAATACTAGAGACTTCGAAAAAAGACTGGGACCATGTTTTGTTGTAAAACCTCCTAAAATCGATTATGTGAGCTTGAATCGTGCATTGAATTCGAATCGTGCTCACGCTGTGTGCGAGCGATTGTTTGAGTGTGCGTATGTATTGTCTGTGTGTTTGTGTGTGTGATTTTTATGGCTTACTTGTCAAAGAGTGTTTTATATCGTTGCTGTAAATATCTTTCTCTGTATGCCTCTAGAACAAACCGTAATATTTGTATTCATATTTATAATAATTTGTAGCAAACGTAGGCGCTACGGCCCAAATAACGGGGTCTTGCTTCCTTCATTATCTAATTCTTTTTCTTTCTCTCTTTCGATCCTCTCTAGATGTGATTATATGTGTGTATTTCATTTTTCCTGCTGTGTAGACGATGGTCTTGTTTTTAATAGGTTTCTAGACGATACTTTCGATTCCTATGTGGTTGCTTAGAGAAAATAGAAAAGATGTGATCGCTTTTCCGTTGTACCTTCACTTTCTAGTATACTTCCAACTGTTGTTGTTTGTGAAGTCGCTTTGTACGATTAGTTTCTTTCGTTTGTATTTCCGTTTAATGTGCCGTGTTTTGTTTTCCGCGTGATCACAACGTCTTGCGTTGTAATGCAGATTCATTTCGGATATAGATTGTGATTGTGTGCAGTGTAGTTGGTAGTACGTACCGTGTCGCAGTATACGTTTTTAATGTCCTCTGGACACCTTTCACTCCTGTGTTTTCTTCTTCCGCACTGTTGCACCTGCTCCCCTTCACCTCGTACCGTACCGTTTCCGTAGGCGTTGAGGAAGCGGATAAGGAAAGTATCCCGTTCGCTGGGCCGACGGTTGGGCCCACCGTGGTGCCGCCAGAGATACTAGAGCAGATAATAAAGTCGCCCCCGGAACCAACGCGTGTAAAATCGCCGGAGCAGATCATCATGCGTTCGCCAGATCCGGTCAATTGGACGGTGCCACTGGATACCGGGAAAACATTCACTGTCACGCAGAACGTGCGAGAAGGTTGGTACTGAGTCAGAGAGGGTCGATTTCATGTACTTTAAGCTTTCGATCTTTGCGTTTGTAGGTGATCCTATGATTCGTCCGCACAGTGAAATTAAGGCATCGACCCCAGTGGAGCAGCCTCCGGCACCTCCTCAGTCGGCCCCACCAGAGCTTTCCGAACAATCGAAAATGCCTAGTAAGTTGCTGTTGGTGTATTTGCATGGGAGCTTAAAAACAAAGAAACATAATAATTTTAATGGAAAGATGAAGCATACCATTTGATTAGCTAGATATCAAGGCTTAGAAAAGATCAAATATGATTATATCGATCATGTGCACGAGTTCAAACAGTTTTTTTCTTCAAGATTCGGTTGTTATTTATTTATTTAAATTTATTTTTTAACACTGCTTGTTAGGAGCTCAACCTAAGCAATTATACAAAATATCGGTATCTTATTTCCTCCTTCTTCAGATACTAAGTTAGAACCAAGCTCGATCAAGGAATCGGAAGATGAAGACGATGATTTACCACGTTCGAAATCGTCCGTTGCTTCATCTGTCAATCCCACATCGATCGCGTTTTCGGAACCGGTGACTGTGTCCCAACCACCACCACCAGCACCAGCTGAAGTATCCGCACAGCCATCTGCTGCACCGGTAGCCGTTTCGGCCGCCGCTGGTGAAACGAAGGGAACCGTTGTTGATGCACCTGAGCCACCGTTATCGGCTGCAAGCACCGTAGCGCCGGTTCCAGCACCGGAACCGGTGCGCTACGATAAACCGGTGGCCGGTTCAACGCTACGCTGCCTGGACGATCCGACGTTTGAATCTGACATCAATTCACCGCTTGGTAATCGCAACGTCGCCACCGAGGTGCTGGATAAGGCTCGCGATCGTTTCGACCGATTCTGGGGAAACCCGAACGAAAAACCGGAAGAACCTTAAACAATCACCATCGGGGAGTGGAGTTTGCTCTTTACATGCAAAGCCATGCTGACGTTGTCAATACATTTAACACATTTTCAACAGGGGCATAAATTTTCGCATACAGTGTCGAATTTGTTCTTCGCCGTTAGGATTCGCGCGGTATACACATACACAGACATACGGATAGAAGATACTTAGGACACAAAATGTGACAGGGTAGCCGAACATACTAGCAAAAGAATGAAAAAAATCACTTATCAAAACTCTCTGCATTTCGGGGAACTGTTTCTGTGTGTTTATGTGCTTTTTCAAAACCCGTGTCGAGTGGAGCGATGTTCTTGCGGCTGGTGTCTAGTATTAGTGCTGTGTGTGTACGCGTGAGAGTGATTATGAACACACGTCTTTGGCTGCTTAATGGTATGGTGGAGTGTGAAAGACCCGATGAACACAATAGTAGTATTGTTATTTAATGTTTAGGATAGTAAGCGTGAATCGTTCCGGCAAGCGTAGGGTCCACAATAGGGCAGATTTTTTCCGTTGCCTTTACTGAGTTGATTAAACAAATAGCTTGATTTTGCTAAACCTGCACCCTCATGCTAAACCTCAACCAGAATCGCACATTTCCATCTTAAAGTAGCAACTATAAATACATTTTCTCAGGGAAGCCGTAAGAGTACGTTTAAGCAGCGTGTTCAGGAGGTTTCTCGGGCGTATTAGGGAAATTGCAATCTGAGTCAAAAAGGAAATGAGCGATGCTATAGCTCAGGTTCGATCAATTAATCACGAGAGCTAGATGAGATAGCAGATCAAAATGCAGCTTCAATGAAACCGTAAAGCGATACTATTGTTTGATTTGTTATCGATTTCCATATGCTAGCGTGCGCAACACTCTTTTCCCGAGTGAATAAATAGTATCGACCGTACATAACTTGAACGCATACGCTTTCCACCCCACGCAGGTATTAATAAATGAAAGCTTAAATAAACACTCACCTCAACCGTACTGGGTGTATGTCTAGTGAGTCTGATGAGTCAACAAGCGACGGAGCGCAGCCGCACTCGGCAACACAGCTCATTTACAAACGCGAATTGGATGCATTGAAGCATCGCGATGCGTAGGACACATCGGATCGTCTGGCAGATTAATTACACCCAAAGGTAAACAGAGTAAGCCGGTTATACAAACAACGGGTGCTGAATGCATTGCCCACGAGGTTTTCCGGGCTACCGCTTTTGCGTCCCTGGGCGTCCCACTTTTGATAGGAAACACAACGGTACAAACGCGGTGCAATGCTCGTGAACACATTCTTACATACAGACATAAGTACACGAAAATAAAAATGTATGATTGAACGAAATAGCAAAACAACGCCGTACACAACAGCAAAACACCATGAGCTAGGGCCCGAGCCATTGGACCTAGGCTCAGTGAGACAGTGCGTCCGAATCAACAAACCATCATCCGTCTGCAGTTTATTAAAGATGTGTATCGAGCAGATCGTTCATCACGGTTTTTGGGTTACATCATTTTGGCTACCGCTTTGTCAGTCTCGGGCTTAGATTGCGCTTGCAATAGGATTTTGTTGAAGACAAAATTTCACTCAAGGCTTAAAGCGACTCGAATCAACAATAAAAAACTGTTACCAAACGAGCCTACTTCGTATGTAGAGATCGATCAACGTTTTCACGAATAGAGGCCCGTCCACAGATTTTGGATGCAAAATACAACCGATAACACAGCACTTCAGATAGCTAGGAACAGATAGAACGTAACAATACATTCAACCGTCACCGCTGGGATAGGCAGCAAACAAGTTTTGGAAACACATACCAAGCAAAACCTTGTCACGTTTAGCATCGTCAACGGCGACGACAAGTGTGAGAAGGGAAAATCATACCGTACCATCTTTATTTTTCGGCTCATATTTTTGCATACGAAACAGAGAGCGCCTCATATACGCGATGATTATCTTTGGAGCATTATTACCGAACCAACTGCGCAATAGACATAGGGAAAGATGATAGACAAAAATTTCACGTCCGGTTCAAAAACGACAAAACTTCTGCGGGTACGAATAAGCACGAGTGTAAAGTCATTGCAAATGGGGAGGAAAAATAAGGGGAAATGCTTGTACCAATCAGTCTATTTATGCAACTCCTCAAATGAAAACAACACATCAAAGCTATAGAAATCATCTTTCCATAAAAGTCAACTAGTTCAATTTCGAAACGTGGAATGTACGCATAAGGGAAATATTCTTATGGCGTTTGAAAACAAGCAAATCAGAAATTCATCAAACGAAATCGCACATTAAACCGTTGAACCCAACATGAAAGGAATTTACAGCAGAATAACACAAGACACTGACGCAAAACACATTATAGCTGGGTCCCCAGATCCCATTCGATTTGTGTTGTTCACATTGAGGACACATTTTTAATCGAAACGTTAATGAATCGTGCAGTGTTTCAACGAAACTATCAACAAATGAAAATTAACTACATAGATGAAGAAAAGTCCGAAAGAAAAGGCAATTATAATACTTGATCATGCGCAAAAAAAAAGGAAACGTTAACTGAACACGTAACTGAAGCAGCACTATATGCACTAACGTATATGTAAGCCAGATCTGTATTTATCGCCCTGTGTTTATTTTCATGTGTAAACTCGTATTTGAAAGCAAGCAGTACTGTTTCGTGCAAGTAGTAAATTATTTTAAGTTGCGCAAGCTTGTATGCGTTAGAAGGATATGCTAAGTTAAAACACCTTTATAAGTCCGTGCGGGTTGGCTTTATTACGCGATCGTTATAAACGGAATGGACTCATGCATTCATGTTAATCGCAGATTTACACACACACACATGCAGGAGAAGGGCACTACGCACTACGGTTGCCAGCAACCGATGGTTCGTGGGAGGTGTTTGATAAAAGGTCAGAAGCCTACACTCATACACTTACACGCATGAAAATGAAATGTTAGGAATGAATAAGAAAAACGAAACGAAGAATGTGATCGGAAAGGATGAATTTATACGAAATTTTATAACCGGAAAGTATTGGTTTTTTTCAAGAAGCCATGGTTCTGTTGATGAGTCTGATTGGTCTGTAAGTAAGTGCCCTGTACCTTTGGAGAACCATCCGAGGATTGCGTTGAAGTGGTGATGCGAGGTGACTAAATACTGTTCGGTTGTATGTTATGGTTTTTTACTGCTTCGATAGGTCTCGCGTTAAATGGTTTAGTATGTGTATTGCAATTTATGCAATATAGCGAATGAAAACCAAAACAATATTGATAAAAAAACAACCAAATACTCTCTTTACGATGCTTCATGATTAGTAACAGTGACCGTGTCTAGTGCAACGACAGGGACAGATGTATTGTAATAAAAATCGATCTACGAACGAGCTGGATAGAAACGCAAACGATCGAAGGGTGGGCAACACTTGTTGCGTTATGCAATAGAGGAAACATAGTTTCTATGCACTCCATTGGCATTGAATAACGATAACATGAGAGAGAATAGAACTCGAAAAAATCGCAGAAGCTGCAAAGCATTATGAAAGTAATAGGCTTTAACAAACAACAATTGAAAAAGGCAAAAAGGAACACAGGAAACAGAAGAGCAGATTACCAAAATTTACATTCACAGCAAACTAACACAAACCAAACAGCAAACTACACAAGGAAAGGTAAAGTAAAGTATTTAACAGCCGGAACGGAGCGTTAACTGCAGAGCACATAAATCATCCATTTGGAAGGAGAGGAAGCAAAATTGCAGCATGTATCGGAGTTACGATTACGTCAAGTCTAGATTTTAAAATTCAATACAAAAATATTAAAGGAAAGAAAGAACCATATATGAAAATGGTTAAACAATAATCACGCCAATAGTTGATGGTTTTGAAAGTGGTCCGAAAAATGTGTTTTTATTTTATTTTGGCACACACACATACATGTACAACAAACTGGTCGCTTCTTCGTAGCATTAAGCATTAATATTAGTTTCTTCGGAACTTACTTTTTCAACGAACGATGGTATTCACAGATACTGCATATGCCAAGATGCCCAAAGTTAAGCTTTGAGTAAATGTAATATTCCCGAAGCGCACATTTCCAGCTTTATTTTAGTAAGTCGTTAACAAAACAGATCTGATAACCACGTAAGTAGATGATCGGCGGGTGTTAAAAATAAGGCCCCTTCGTTGGAAGTCAGATCCGATAATAACTGGGTGAGTATTGATAGTATTTAAGAATTTATTCCATATTATATCATCATATTAAATAGTATGTTTGGTACCTGAACTGATAATAATCAAACGTTTTATCAAACAAAGACGATGAAAGATGATTGGATTGTAGAAAAATTAAAGGTAATCCATAGTAATGAAATAATTATGTTTGAGCCGTAACGACTCTTTATTTGAAGTGCACATAATGCTATCCACAAATAGCCATGAATGAAAGGAAAACTGTTCTCTAGAACATTTGTACTGGAAATGTATATACATCACATGATTTGTATAACTTTAGCTTCATGTTGTATCTTAAAATATCTCTTATTTATTTGTAAATAAAAATAGTTGTGCAAAACATATCGCAATAAAACATTTGACGCGCTTTTCCTTTAAGATAAAGCTGGGTTCCATTAAAAGTGTCTGATTGCACAGTTTATTCCGATTACCCTTTTGGAATATTCCTAGGATGGATTAGGTAAACTCTCTCGATATAGATATCCTTAAATGTTCATTGTAACCCCTGTGCTTTCGGTTACCCACTCTTACATGTACTGTTATTGTTGACTAGTTTTAAGATGTTTATAAATAAACATTTTTTTTTGATAAAAAGACATTTATTGACACGTTAAAGGTTTAAAAAGAAAAAAAGGACAACATTTTACAAGACTTAAAAAAATTAGTGTTGAC
>KI915046.1:5796762-5871988 GCA_000473445.2 Anopheles farauti | reverse complement strand
ATACCGATTCGTCAGCAGCGCTTGAGTACTAGCATCGGCTAACAAAGCCAGCTGCTGCATCGGGATTCGAAATTCTCCGGAGCCATCCCAGAGGAACGAGCCCATGGTGCAGGTCACCTTCGCTATGTCCATTGCACGGGCGCCACAAACCGGCGCAACGAACCACAGCTTAGGGAGGAGGAAGGTGTTCAACAGAATGGCCTTCTGCACCAACATTGTTTTTATAAAAAAAGATATTAATAATATGATAAAATAATTGTAATTATTTTTATACTAATTTTTATAGTTTATGAGGAAAAATCTTGAAATTCTTTCCATTAGTTACATATTTGTATATGTGTTTCGATTAACCTTTTGCATTATTCCGTGGATGGATAGTAATAATTGGACAATGTTTAATCGATAAACAATTCCGATGTAATAGTTACCATTTCAGAATGCTGTAAAATGGAATGTCAATAGTGACAAGAAGATGGATGTAGTTATTTTCATGTAAAGTAAATGTAAGCTGTTTCTGGAATAATAGAAAATCGAATGCTGTTTTTTTATACCACGCCTAGCAATGATAGCTTCCAAAGCGGCAAAGGCAACTTTTAACCGGCCCTTCTTGGAGCCACATTGTACTGGCTGACGTGACTGGCTGAAAAATAATATTTTAGCTCAATAATTCGTTTATTTTGAATTTTGTGGATTTTACGAAAGATGTTCTTTTAGCGAAAATTATCTCCTTTACTTAGTTTTATAGCTGCTTCCTGAAAGCTTTTAAATATTCAATAAAGCTATTAATTTATTATTGATAAAAATCAATAGTCTCTTTCCTTAGAAAAAGTTTTTTAGCCATACTAAACCCAAACGAAACCGGTTAATTATCTTTGAAGCCTAATACAAACGAATTTTCTGCCTGTCCAGCTAATCGAACGCCGATCGAAGCAAATGTTCCTTGATATATATGATTCCTTTGAAATAGTAGTCCAAGCTCATGCTTTAGATCATTCAATTCTCTGTGTCTTTTTGCTACACAAATAATCCCACGAAACACCGTTTATTTAACGTTTCTATGGGAAGCAGTTAACCAAATATGCGTACCTTAAAGCACATGTTACAAGGTACATGTTCGTCGACTGGTCGGCGGACGTGTGCCTTGTGGATTGTTCTTTTCCCTATCACTTTTTTCTCTTTTGCTTTCTCTTGCCATCTAACGCGTTACGGTTGTGTTGTTTTATTCGATTTCTTTCATCGTTTCAACAAGTTGGTGAAAAGTGATCCCAGCGGGAGGTGCTGGAATGGAGTTTTCAGGCGGCCACATTCGCACATTATCGAGCTGGCACGTATTGAGGCGTTCTTGAACCGTATGTTTTACCTAATAGTCCGACGAATGGTAGCATGCTTGTCGGTAAGACGAGCGAAGCGAAAACCTGCTCGGAGAGTTTTTTGTATGTTGTTCGACAACAAACACAGTTAAACTGTAGGCCCTAGTGTTTTTATAGGATTTGAGTGCTTTTCTGATAGTCACATAATTATCATGTGATTAAAATGGCAAAACATTTAAGGTTTGCCATGTGTGCTCGATTAATAGAGCCAGAGGCAATAGACACGAAAACTGAAAAACTTCGACACTAAAATATTCCGAACATGTTTGATGTTTGCTGAGTAAAAGATTATTCAATTGCCCCGTTGCGTACACGTGTGGCGTAACCGAATCCTTTCACAACTGGTTGCCGGCGCATGCTATAACACTTGATGATCATTCAATATTCTGTAGTTGCGATTTTTTTTCACTGCCCTAGCATGCTTTTATCACATGCGTCCGATAAGGGTTCGCGTTGCGATTCCATATCCTTCATCTCAATCGGTTCTCCTAATGGAACAAACTTTATGCCACAATAGCGAGTCGACGATGATTGACTGTTAGATGGTGCGGATATATCTTGCAACATCAGCGGTGATGGAAGGTGTTTTTTTGTGTTTTCGCAAGCAAAATTCACCCACGAACGTGCCCAATAGCAGAACGGTTACAGTCAAATGACGCAAACTTGACGGGAAGAAGCGGATGGAGAAGTTCAAAAGCGATCGAAAAGTTTGCCGCGTAATTGAATGCGGTCGTAGAGGCATGAAGCACCGGATTTTGATTAAAGCGGTTTGGAGTGCGGATCCACGACGCAGCTCGTTGGTAAGTTTCCTTCAAATGGAAGCTCTCTGCGTGTTTTGCGAAAGGCAGTTCCAGTTTGTCCTCAATTATAAACGGGTCTGAATTATAATCTTTGGCGCACGGCGTTTGTTTTGACTTGATGACAGCTTTCTTGACGAAGCTAGATTAAAAAAAATGAAACCTCTATCAGTGCTTCTGGTTTTACCCACTCGTTGAAAAACGTTTCCTGGTCAGATTATTACCAAGTTATCGCTTGTGATAAACTTGATTGAATGCTACTTCTTTAGATTTCCGAATAATTAGTACAATAAATGTTATAACACTAAAAAGTGAATGCAAGATAATAGTTTTTGGAAATGCTTAAGAGTTAAACGGTATTTTCAATACTTTACATATTTGTGTTCCACATTTAAATAGTTACTGTTGCATTTGAAAGGCTGCCGAACATGGGTAAATTATTAATTGGGCGTGGGAGTAACATTTTGATTGACAATAATGGGTAGTGGTTAATTTATTTAGACAATTTTAGAGCAGCAATATGTATGAAATATGTAGAATATTTTTGAATATTTGTCAATGTTTTAGAATAGAAACTATTTCGATCTCCTGTGCCGGTACAGTTACGTTATAAATCAAATGGATGCAACATAATTTTTATTTTTCATACATAAGATATCGACGTAGGCGCACTGCACTGTCAGTGGCTAGGTTCAATGACTTACATTTTTTTTCCTGCTTGGTACCTGCTTGGTAAATTTTTATTATGGTTATACATAGAATTTAAATTCCTGTTTTTATTTTACCAATTTACTTATAATTACTTTTTTAAAGCTTATTACTTAAAGTCTATTACATCGTTAGCTTTCATTGTTTTCAGAGAAAACAAAATTACTAATACGTTAGTTGGCAACTCCTTTGACCATGTTAAATAAAACGAAAAACGCTCAGTTGTTCTAGTTTGCACTATGCTCCCCTCTCAGAGAGTGGCTACTTTTTAAATATTTAAATCACCTTCAAATATGAAACCATGCTTATCGATGAAAGTGTGACAGAGAAAAATCAAAGCAATCAAAGCAACATTACGGTGTCACAGAGAGGAAACAAAACACAAACGGATGCAAACAGCATCCGGAACAATTTACAGTGTTGCGGGTGTGGTATGCTGTCTAAAAATAATCTTTCTATGATCGTTTGCTAGCCCACTACCACCGAATTTTCCTTACGTAGTTCACGGAAATCCGTATTCTTTAACCCGTTCGTTGTTCTGTCAAATTCTCTTTCCTGTTTGCGCCTACCCTTCGGTCCTGGCGCTTACTTTTCGCATCAATTTTCGATGATCAATTATTAATAAGCTACCGGCTGTTTAACATTTTCCGTAACGCCGAGGAGAAAAAAGAGCACGCACAGCGCTCTTTTCTTCTGAGAAAATGTGTTCAGGAAACTCTTTAAACATTTACCTGCGAACTGTTCTCATCCGCCCTACTACCCACAGTTTCACGTAAATTCAGAGACGTTACGTCTCGATGAGGATGAAAGCTGATTGAAATTTAATTAATGACGATTTATCGCTCCATAACCCAATATTGCGTCATTTGTTGATCTTTTGGGAAAAAATCATCGGGAGGTTAAAGATCTTTTGGAGGATTGAGAGAAGAAAGAATTAAAATTATTAATAATTCATTTTCTCGTAGGTGTGCTGGGAAATCAGACGAAAAACGACAGTGGAATACTTAGATTGCAATAGAAGTCTTACATGGGTTGGCTCAAGTGGTAATGAATGAAGAGTTGTTATGATTTCTGTGAACGAAAGGCGGAAGAAAGACGAAAGGAATCCTGCTCGTCGTACCCGATTGTGAACGTTACATACGTCAACGACTGCGCAAGCTTTCCATTTCACGATTCGTTGTCGAGCAGCGACTAGTAGCGATTCTAGCAGTTTGAATTTCCCCATCTGCTTGGCGCGCGACCATCTTTCAATCGGCCCGTCGGCAGTCGAATTGTGTCCGTTGTGCCGTCCGGTGGTGCATCCGGTGCTGTTTCATTTACCCATCGTAAGCCCAAATCGGTTTAAGTGTCGCACGGTAAAGACGCTGTGCGCCTGTGGTGACCATGCGGTGAATAATAGTGCCAGTGAATGCACAAACTAGGATACAGGACAAAATTAAATACACCGTATAAACCGCCGACCGCTAGCTTATTTTGTGTTTTATTACTCGTTTCCTCGAAATCGTGTGTTCGCTTTTTTTCTGCTGCATGGATTAGTTGTGTATGGAAGCTAATATTATCAGTGTTACCGAGGGCGAGTTTTAATGACCATCATACTCGCGCGCTGTGGGCGATCAAAACCAAACGGTCCGCCGTCGAGCAATAAGGACCCGCGGTAGATGTAATGAAGAACATTGTTAGGTTAATTTGACCAAAACGTTTACGCAGGTGCTCAGTCTAGCAGAAGAACGTCAGTTAGTGACATCATTTTCGGTAATATTTTGAGTGATGTTAAATAAAAAAAGCTCACCCAAACGAGATTCATGTTCTACGGAAGAGGGAAACGGATTTGATGGAGTTGTTAAAGTAACAGTCTACCAGTCTTCCAGGATTATGTGTTTAACGGTATGGATGGATTCGAAACCAGTTGTTTCATAAACTAATTAGATTGGTGGGGAGGGAAAGCAACAACAGATAAGAATAGTTTGCGACAGATAAAAGATCGCATTTGAATTTTTCATCGATAAACCCTGTTTTTCAATTGATATTTGCTCTCATAAAGGTAAGCTACGGTTAGAAGTACATTTAAAACATATATTATTAATTAAAAAGTCTGTAATTATTTGCTAAGTTTATTTAAATTAATATAACTGAAGCGAAACGATTGTAATGATTTTATAATTTGGTAACTATATGCATGGAATTTAGTTTTTTTATAAAGTTTCTTTTGTAATCAAAAACAAACTTAAGCTTTAGTCTCCAAAGAGTTTAGTTGGGATAAGCACTGTAAGCGTACAAGATTACGAAGAACATCCAAATCAATCATAGCTTTGTTAACTGCAACATAACTGCAACGATGGAAAAAATTGAAATAAAATAAATTTATTCGTGCAATTGAGAAACACAAATGTTTATGCATACTAAACAACTCTTCATGTGTTTTTCAATTGTTGTTGTGTAGGCAATTAGCTAACTTTCTTGTACTGCGAGCAGTCAGATGGCTTCATTTCTTGAGTACAATTATAATTTGCTTTGAAATTTGATACGTACGTATATCAAAACGCTACGGTCGTGAAGTTTTGCTGTGTCTGTGTAAAAAACCATGTAAACAAAACATAAAATAACATTATCCTTCGCTATTGGTTTTGGATTGCCGTTATTTAAGATATTTGACGTATGCACGATTCAAAATTCTGCGTTTTTAAACATTTTCTTCTCAATCACCCTAAGAGATGGCATTACATATTGATTTTGTTCAATTCAATCATCGTTTAATTTCTATTCGCGCTGTTTATTTAAGCCTTTTGTAAAAAAATAATCTTTGCATTATTTCAATTGAATCGTATGATGAAAGGTTTATACTAAACCATTTTCATCTATCCTCAATCTTAGCATCTGTATTGAAGATTAAGCATGCACGATTGACTACGACGACGATTGAATTTATCTTAACCGTAATCTAAGGTATCACAGGCTTATTAGCTGTTTTGTTAGGATTGGATTCATTGAAAATTAATTGAATTAATTATTCTTTTTAAAATCCTCATTGAATCAGAAAGTGTTCAGGTAAGGGAGGAAACATCTTTACATCTCCTTCAATATTTGAAAAAAATATCTCGATTTTGTCAAGTAATGTGAATTTTACGCCTCGTTTCACCGTAAATTTGACCACAGCTCTGTTCTTTATTTTTTATTTATTCCTCTGTTCAGCATATTTCAATTGATGAATACGTTTGCTGAAACCACGTAGATTCACAGAAACCACTGAAGAAATATGGTTTTGTTGTTTCCACGGCATTTCGTTTAAATGATATGATGGTTGTCACACGTGTAATAAAATAAAGACATACTGCTTACTTACCATACACAGGTTTTACGAGGTGAACAAGAGTAGATATTATATGATAAAAAGCCGAAGTGTGTTTAGTTCACAATTTTTTATTCCTGCTGCGTGAGATAACAAGTTTTAACGTTCAATGTCTAATATATTTCAATTGAAGTCCGTTTGAAGTCCGAAATTCCACAAATACTTTAACTGATGCTGGTGTATGAATTTCTTTTTGTACCGTTTTCTTGAAAGACCTGAAGACGAATTGCGAAATTAGGTATAGTAATTTCAGTTTCAAACAAGAAATTTTGAAAGGAATGAATAGATTTAATTTGAGGGGTAAGTACTTTTTACTGCATGAATACTAGAACGTGGCTTAGGTTAGCTACAAATGTACGGCCGTGCTACTAAAAATTGACCTGCACTATTGACCAGATGTTCTGGACGAACGTAAGTGTACGTTTACCACCCACCTTAAAATGACCTTCCTCGTTTATATGAATAACGTTCGCTGCACATGCGACCGAACCGGAAGCATCCCTGCTGGAAAAATACGAACTGAAAAAAGATGGATGGTTGCAGCTAGAAACGTAAATATTTCACCATTGCTTAGGACACCCTTCCTCCGGCTTGTTTGTTGTTGACATGTTTTAATTTCAAATATGTTAGGACACAATTGTGAGCATTAAGTGGATAGGAAGTTGTTTTAGTTCATATCTTCCAAAAAGTACAGCTTAAGTGTGTGTTTGGATTAAGTTATTTAAGTCGTTTAAATTCCATTCAAGAAATTGTTTTCCATCCCCTTCATATCTTAAGAACATTTACTATTAGCGAAGAATTACCACGTTTTAAAACGTGTATCTCCATTGTCAACATGATTTGAAAATATTTGCTTTTTAAACATACAAGGCAAGGTAACCGGATATACCTCAGAAAAGTAACGATACTTACCAGTTACTAAAAATGTACACATAAAGCCAAATCATTCGTGGGTTGAGAAAATTATAAAGCAGGGTTTTACTGAGATTTGTGTCCGTATCCGTTGGGTTGCTTTTTCGGAGATTATTTTCATTAAAGTGCTTATGGTTTCGAGAAAACCGAGAGGACGAGGAAACCAACAGTCCGTTAGGGTCATGCAAAGGAATGGATTTTGTTATTGGCTGTCAGAAACCATCGCTGTAATGTCCAAAGGATTTTATTTTGCTCTCCACTCCGTCTCATTGCACGCATCATCTCCTAATGTTCGACAATTTCATGTGACCTCTCTTGCTGACAATAACGATGATATTGAACAAGGATCAGTAAATGGGTTCTGATCTTGTGGGTAAAATCATTGAATGTGTTCTATTCCTTCTGCACTGAATTCTATCAATTGAAACCCTTTCTCTTTGTGCATATTTTCTGCGCAATTCTTTTCAATGGCACTATTGTTACGTTGCCACTTTTCGAAGAGCCATCTTCAATGAAAGAGTTGAAAATAGTCAACGAAACAATCTTTAGCCCATTGGGCTATCCCGTTTACCTTTCACCTACAAAATCACATCACACGACTGTTGTCCATTCAACCGTTAGCCAGAAAAAGGCGATTTGAAAATATCAAACCAAGCTGCTTTAAATGACAATAGCAATGCAGAGCTGAGGGATCCGGCAGAGAACATTCGTTGGTAGAATCGACAAGATGGCGATACAGACCAAACTTCATAAGTACAACTCTGCCTGACCGTTGGTGCGTTGGTAACGTGCGCTTCCGCGCGGTGCAAAGTTTTGCTACGGTGGTCGCTTAGATAAACTTGTTCTATAAAGTATCCCACAAGCGCACATGTTTTCATTGCTTTTTATGCTATTCCACGGTGTATGCTGTGACCGTGGCGCCGTTATGTTGTTAATTATTTTACTGACTTTTGACAGGAAATTAAGTCCTCGTCTGAGTTGGGCAGTGGATCCACTTCCTCCGACCATATGACGCAATAATAATGATCGCCGACTTTGATGCGATGACGATGTTGGAGGAGGACGTAGTACAAAGGCTGAGTTTTAATTAAAGTGACCGACCGATACCCGATGCGTTTAGCGTGTGATGAATGTAAGATTATTTACCGTCATCATAATTAGCATTTTAATTTCAGACGTACCAGGCGCCTCCATTGATGTCTTGGAATTATGCGCGCAAACTTTGTAGAGTGTACTAAACCAAAAACAAACATTGTTTATTTTCTTGATATAAGCTTATCTTTGCCAGTCGTCTACTGCGTAACCGTTAGCTTATTTTGCAAGTCAGTATAAAGTTTTGAGTTTCTGATCTAGTTTGTTTTTTAATATAAAAAATCATCCAAATCTTTCGGTCACGGTCCGGTGAGAACAATTTAAGTGAGCCCTTTTTTACGAGGGCATTCGTGCATAAGCTATCGGAAAAAGGTAAATCATTCAAGCAATCTTTCTGCGATTTGAAAATACTAGTCCAGGGATCCAAATGAAATTTCTGTGAAAGGGATAAGAGCATCAAACATATTATCGCATTCCTTTAGTAACAGGACCATCACCATCACCATTTTTGCATGGGTTTGGTATTGTTTTCGGCAGAAAAAGGTCCCGAAACGAGTCCTCAACTGTCCCTGTTGAGCAAGCAGGGAAGTTGCAAACTGAACCAATATTCGGTAGTATACGAGACAAATGTGATGGGTTAAGTGAATATTTTCCCCATTTGCTTCTGGGAACAGCTCCTCTGAAGGAGACAAGCCTGCTAGATCCAATTCGCGTCACTTCGATTAGCCAGAATAAAAGATGGAAGGTAAAACAGTCTTCGTCGAAGGGTGAAATTAATTACCTTTATTTTCCTTCACATATAAAAGATCATTAGGTTGATTTTGAAACGACCTCAAGGTGCCAAAATGAAACTGGTATGCTAAAAATGTCCTGGCCAATTCATCGTCGTTTACCGTAACTGTTAACAGATTTTTGTTCACTTTTGCACATCTAGACCTCGGCTTTTTGAGAAGTGATGATTGATGGAAATGAAAGAAAACATTTCTACCGAGTTTTACACATTTTTTAACGTTTTTCGCCACCCCCTTCCTCTCCCGTTCCTCTCTCAAAAGTATAAAGTTAATCAATCTTAGTGATGGATGAAAACGGATGCGTGAAGATAATTGCGTTAAACCGAAAATAATTTAAAACCCCGTTATGAAGCTAATTATTTTGGTAAGTTTTTCCTATGATTAAGATAGCCGCGTGTCGTCTAGTGGCCAAACAGTTTGAAGATTAACCTTGGAGAATCCTAAACGAGAAGTTGAGTGAGTGTGAAATTGAGTTGAGGTGTTTATGTGCAAATTAGTAATGTTGCTAATCAATTTGGACGCCACTTAGGCGCTTTTTTTTGGCAGACGTAGAGGAGCCCGCGATAAGCTGTTTTTCACGAAAATGTCCTTTTTCCGCGTTGATACTGCTGGTCCTGATAAGTTAGTCAAAGACGGTTCGATAGGATACTGTCGTTAATTGATGAGCTATGGCAGACCATTCACACCTCGCTTCTGTACACCTGCAAAGAGAGGTAAACTGCGAGGGACTTTCCGAATGATGTTTGTGACCATTCGCTAGAGGTGCGCCGGTTTTGGGTGGCAAGCGTAGGAGTCAGTATTTTACCCCCATTCATGGTACTGCAGGGCCGCATAGCTAGGTTTGTCAAACAGAACGCTGAAGTCACACCTTACTGTGGTGAACATTCCATGCCAACAACACTCCCTTACGGCAATGTTTAGTTATTTTTCTTTTTTGTTTAGCTTTATTTTTGCAGCATGGAAGTATCCTGGTGAACATTGTGCTTAGCAATACAAAGAAAATATCTTATCGCTTCCCAGTGCTTTGACGAGCTACTCGGGGAAACTGTTTGCAATTCGAAGCGTGGTAATTAGGCACGAGTAACATTTGGCATCGATGGTGTGTGCTAAAGCGTCCTAACATCTTTTTCTCCACCTGTCACTGTGTTAACATTTCCAGTGGAACTGTTGTGCTGATGGCTCAGTATATACTGAAATGAGGCTAAATGATAGTCAATAATTTATGTAAAACAATTCTAAATGTATGAACATAGCATGTATGAACATAGCATTGATGGTAGTAACCTTAAAAGAATTTTATTGTTATTAATGATTTTACGTATTGAGAAACTGTAAAATGTACTAGACATACAGTCGTTTAAAACAATTTAATCCAGTGTATGAGCGAATATATAACTGCTGTGTTAAAAAAATCAAATGTTTGACCCGATTTTTACATACTATTACTGATTGAATACTAATAATACAAATTTAATATTTACAATAAATTTAGATATTAAACGTGAGACTTATTTTTGTTCTTCTTTGTGTGCTTTATATAAGATCAACCGGTTGTAGTATCACACAATCACTTGACAAATTCAGTTCCTCAATCTCATTTTGACTGTCTCCTCCTTTAAGGCAACTAACCAGCTACGGTGGAAAACATTACTCTATTCGGTAGGTATGACTTTGCGTCAAAAGTCGTTACGTCAAGAAATAAGAGGAAGTATAATTATGGTCTTGATGAACATCTCAAAAAATTGTAACAGTAATCGTGCCAAACATTATCCGTTCAAACACGCAAGAGGCTGTGCAAAAACGCACATTTGCTAATTTGTTTCCTGGTGTCATATGTCGACATTGTTCCAAAGCTGGGCTACTATCGCTATATCGGGTTGCGACTCTTATCATCATTAACAGTCGTCTGACAATTGCTCTGATTGCTGCCACGCAACGCCCAGCTAAGCACTCTTCTGTACCATCAGATCAAACCCGTCCGGAATTTCGTCACCACCACGCAATCGTTGCCCTTACGGTTCACCTCCAGTGGTATGTAAATTTAGCATGGCAGTGATTCTCAGAACGAACGCCTCGCAGGATAACGCTCC
This sequence comes from Anopheles farauti, assembly GCA_000473445.2. Taxonomy (NCBI): domain Eukaryota; kingdom Metazoa; phylum Arthropoda; class Insecta; order Diptera; family Culicidae; genus Anopheles; species Anopheles farauti. The sequence goes on along the minus strand of KI915046.1, from coordinate 5,860,882 downwards.
CTTGAGAATAAGGTTTCGGCTTCTTCGGCATGCTTGACGTGTCTGAGACGACCAACACACTGTTCGCACCCTATGACCGGCTTGAAGAACTCGTCCTCAAAATTTCGTCTCTCGGGGCTTAAAGAACATCAAGTTTGCGCGCAGCACGTGGAACAAATGAAACTGTCCGCAATTTGTGCCGCTAATGGCATGCCGTGGGAAGATTGTACGCCACGAAGGTGCGATAAAAACAGTTCGCTTCACATTGGAATTAGGGATGGCATTTCCTCTTCTCTACCATTGGAGCGTGCAGTTACCTTCGGTTGAGCTTTTATGAGCATTATGGCAGGTTGTGGGATTTGAGTGGGTGAATATCTTGCAGACATGATTAATCTGTCGCTTTTTCAGACTGGATGGCTATTAATAAGCGGCGTGTGATGCTCAGTTCATTGGTGTTAGATTGCCATTACTTTTATTGTTCAACGAGCCACCCTTACCTGGAATGTGGTCGGTACTACAGTTTGAGGTTTCGGTGCTAGGAAATGTTTGAGGAAAGATTCACGTCCCATCTCCAGTGGTAATCGTTGCGAGGCAAATAAATCTCATGGTATTACACGGTTGTCGGTTAGTGCTGATCTGTTTTCTAGCAGAGCTATTCCCTAACGATTGATGAAATGGATTGTGTTAGCTGAGATATTTCGCCCTCACTAAATATTTCGAAGCTCTATGTTTCATCACTTTGAAGCCTTGAAGACAAATTCATAAAAGACGTACATACAACATTTTTCCGTCATCTCTGGTTGATATTTGTTGGAATAGCTTTATCCGCTACCGATAGTCAAAGAAAGCTAACAAAAAATAGAAGTTTTTAATATATTTTCAATTAATATTACGGAATATGTATTGAAAATCTTGGACTCCAAAGAATTAGAGTTTTTTTTACCCAATTTTATGCGGTAGCAAGATACCAAAAGATTGTATTTTCCCACGCTTTTCAAGCTACAGAAAAGCTCAGCAAATTATAAATAAGCAAATTATAAGATTATAAGTAGAAAAAAGCATATTTATTTTTCACGTTAATTGTTTCTCAATCCATGAATACAAATAAAATATTGACATAGTACAAGTAGCGTGAAACTCTTCCACACACCACACAACATGTTTAAAAAATTGCAAACAATATCTAAATAAATAGTTCATGTCGTATTTGCTCAACATATCCAATATTTCATTTATTTTTTTAATGATTGGATGAATGAATGAAGACATTTTTCGTTTGATGAAAGAACAGGGATTTAAAGTACTTACAGTTTAACAACGCTTATTTTGAAAGAAACAAAATAGATGTATTAATTAATATCATAATTTATTTAGTTTTTACCTCATCGCTTATCATAACAAACCCGTTTAACCTATTGCTTTTTTATTCATCCATACAGAGTGTCTCTATAAACGGTATTAAGCGCTCTCTCGGTTGCAATCAACTTAGCGTTAAAACAGTCGGATGTCCGTCGTAACCATCAGTGAAAAAAGCCTAGACACCCAACTGATAACTTATCATTCGCCGAACGCAGCAAATAATTTCCGGCACATCAATTCGAGCGAGCAAACGGGTTGTGTACAGCAAATATTCGTCTAACATCGCACAACAGGATACTTTTCAGTACACCGCCGCAAAACGTGACCAACAAAGCCATAGACTAGTTATTACCCTTCGCTTCTGTGTATGTGCGTGTGTATGTGCTGGATGAAGTATGAAACTATAACATTCCATTCCATCCTTTCTGCGATATTGAGTGTCCCAGTTATAGTGCGTGTTACTGAAGTGGTGAAGAATTTACTTGATTAAACTAAAATAAAACGGCTTACCAACTGTTGGAACAGAACACTTGCGCTTGAAATCAGTCGAAAATCTCCGTAAAACATTCCAGTGTTGATTTCCTAGTGCTTATCTCCTATTATCGTCACCCTGTTGGGTAAATTCTTCTGCGCGAACTCCATAAATATGAGAATAAAATAATGTTGGAATATAAATGAGCTAGCGAAGTGTTTAATAAAGAACCAAGCAGGCGTGCAATGTAAAGTGCAAGATTCATACTATATACCACCGGGAGCGAATAAACTGTGCTTCAAAGCGCTCGAATTGTTTGAAATATGACATTCAACGGATCTACCATCACTACCAGTGCGTCGTTTGTTATCAACTACACGGCTGCTCTTTCCACCAGCTACCAAGAGCTGTTCGTTAATCTTCAGTTAAATGAAGCCGGTGTCAGTGGCGGCATATTTGACGAGCGGTCTCGCTCAAATGTTACGATCGGCTGCAGCCGGGCATGTTTGTCGTGGAAGAAACTCGTCCTTGTGGCACTGTTCTGTCTACTGATAGTGATCACCGTGGTTGGCAATACGCTGGTGATCCTGTCGGTGCTCACCACACGTCGGCTGCGTACCGTCACCAACTGCTTCGTTATGAGCCTGGCCGTGGCAGACTGGCTTGTAGGGATCTTCGTAATGCCTCCTGCCGTCATCGTGTTCGTCGTAGGTATGTACATGCTGAGGGTCATGCAACCTTGTTCCGGGTGGATGGTGACTGCTTTTGTAATGAATTAATCTATGAAGAGTTTTTCATCTACCATGACATTGAGGAAATGCGGGACATAGCGTGTAATTGAAAATTGCAATACTGCTTTATTTATTGTACATCTTATTTACAATTTAGATAACTTATATTTGCTTTACTACAAAGGCAAAACAAGCATTGCAGTTAAACGGTTTATACTTCATTATTCAAGAAAATTTAGTTTAAAGATACACATTTGTTACATTTAGTTTAAACTAATGATTCTTTAATTCAATTAATTTTATTTTTTCATGATGGTCATTGGGTTTTTAGAATATTTTACACAGTTAAGAGTAATAGAGTACGAGATTACTTTCATGCTGTATATTCAACTGAAAAAGGATATAACTTCTCCGGTATGATATTGATGTGCGTCGGCTTACACTGGCAATCCGTTGTCAGTATTCTCGATTGTTGGTTATTGTATTCGGCTCATGGTTGGGATCCTTTTAACCATTTTTTCGCTTATCGTCGCTTAGCAAGTCTTGATATCTACCATTTCGAATGTACGTCGTTTCCCTCCTAGCTTCTCATTCGTCACGACCGTAGAAAAAAGTGTGTATATGATTCGTATTACTGCGGCATGTTTTCTGCGTGGTTGACTACGAAAAATGATACGAGCATAGTCTATCAGCTTATATGCGTACCTCCAGCGGTACATGTACGTTTCAGGGGCTTAAGTGCCGCATGTTATTGCTTATTGATCAGCTGAGACATGTGTATGTGTGTTGTGAGGGTTTCTGTGCATTGTAAATTATTTACGAATGAAGCATCATTAAAGTTCCATTTAATCGGACCAGATTGGACTACATTACAAAGAATAGGATAGGATTTAAAAATAATAACAAATGAATCTTAAACAAACAGTAAAAAGTGTAATTAAAATAAGAAACACAAATATTTCACTCGAGTAATCCGTCATGCCATCTCCAACGATAATAATCAGAGTAGATAAGGAATGAGATGAATGCAAAAGAAAAACTGTTCAGTTACGGCGTATTTTGCTCTACCTCTGGCGTCATGCTACTTTACTTAAGAAACAAACCCCAACAACAAAAAAGGAAACGATCTCCGGTCACCGATAAAACACTCCAGCGCCATTGTTGCGACATTTGCGAGACTCCTGTGAAAGACAAACAGACTTAGTAGCATTGGACTTTGGATGAAATCAAAGAAAACCACATCCGAGATGTCCTTGTATTGAAGTTTGACGAATAAAAAATAAGTACAGCTTATTGCTGTTTTGCTTGTTCAACTCTACTCGCTTGTCAGCTCGCAAGGAAACGGGTAGGGAAAAGTTCATTACCTACACACAGGACGACCGGTTTCGAGCGTCGAGTAAATAAAATTAACACGAATTTCGCGACTACTGTGTTGAGCAAATTGGCTCGACGAGTTGAGGCCCATCATCGTGCCGTTTTCCATCCTCCCCGGAGTTGGCAAGCGAAAGTGAAAGTAATCCTTTGAATAAACAAACCCTAGGATATTACTGTTTTCTTCAATCGGCTGCATGTGTATGTCGCCTGCTTCTTGCGTGTTTAGGTTGAACGCGAATACAAAATCCTGTTCACTCGATTCACACATAAGCCGGCTGTACCAAGTATATTTTTTTATATAGATTTACATTTGCAATTCTCTTGACAGTACAGGGTCGTGCGATGCTGCTGTTGTGCATATAAAGATTTTTACATTAATTTATAAAATTATTATTATTATTTATTTACTCTTCAAATTTATAATTATAATGCTATTCGAATACAAATTGCAAGTCTCTAGGTCAATTTTAAATAATGTAGAGGATAAAAAATTGTTTGTTAATAATTAAATGTCTAATATCACCTTGAATGTTCTAAGTGCAACTTTAATTTAAAAACGCTGCACATAGACCATTCAGCTTGTGTAAGTGCAGCTTGAATTTTAAAAATGTAACTATACAAAAATAAACAAATTATACAAAAGAACATCACAAACAATAAAAAACAAATTGTGTTTCATGTTATTGAACAAATCATTCGACTGTTTGACAAGAATTATAAAAATGTGAAATCGATCCTGTGAAGTTATAGTTAAAATGTGCGTCTTATATAGAATATAATTTATTACAATTTACCCATGAACAATGTCAATAGTTTCACGTTGAACACTTTCAATACCATGTCAGCCTGATCAGACTGGTGGGTTTCGCTAACCAAGAGACGCTTCGTTTCTGTTTCTGTTTTTTTAGTACAGAGAACAAATTTGGGAAAAAGATAGGCAAACATATTGTCGCTCTCGACGCTTCCTCCGCGTATATTTTTGCAAAGAGTACATTTATATGGTTTTGACTCTGGTACATTTATATGGTACGTTGTCTAGTACTCTTTATGTGAAAATCATTTAGGCACATTTTTTTTTTGTAATTTTATCATAAAGAAAAATTCTATTTTGGGTCAAAAATATTTTCTGATATATTGATAAACAAAAATATGTTTTGTAAAAGATTAAAACAAAAGAATGGAAGCATAATAAGATATGTTTTAATGATATCTAAAAGCCAGTAGAATAAATTCTTTACTTGATTCAGAAAAGAACGCTGACGTGTTTTGAAGTAGGAAAAATATTAGCTGGAATCGTTAGTCGTGAATGTATTCAAGCATAGGGAAGACACTGTACTGGTGTTTGTTTGTTTTCTGCATCAGCCACACTACTACACAATCTTGAGACATTCTTTTTCGTTGTTTTTTTCAGAATCGTGGCAACTGGGCTGGATATTGTGCGATATTTGGATATCACTTGACGTGCTGCTCTGTACTGCCTCTATACTTAGCCTGTGTGCAATCAGCGTTGATAGGTACGTATGCGAGTTGTCGGAAATAAACTGTTTTTAATATTATTTTCCCTCAACACAGATATCTTGCCGTTACGAGACCGCTCACCTACTCCAAACGAAGGCGGTCGAAGCGACTAGCATTGCTCATGATTTTTGTCGTTTGGTTAGTAGCGCTGGCGATCACTTGCCCACCGTTTCTTGGATGGTAAGCAACATCTTTGCATGGATAATGAAGTCGTCTTAGTATCGCTTTTGAAGCTCATGTCATGTATTTATGGTTGGATTAAATGCTCATTTCGGTGCCATTCTCACTGCCATACTCTAAGCCATCCACTTTCAAGATGATGTCCAATAGCAGACCACCGCATCATGCTATATTTATACAATTCTACCCACGTACCATTAGCACCATCGTGGGATTTCGTCCAGCTGCGTGCACATTCGGTCTAGTAGCCTTAAAGATGCGATATCGGTGCAGATAGGAAATATACGTTTAGAGTGTGTACGTTTAAAGGAAGTCCTATTTTCAAATATTGATTCCGAAAACAAAACGACATTACTTTAAGACACTAGGGCAGCACATGAGGAAATGCTTTGTGGTGATGTTGTTTTGTTGCCGTTTCATGACCATCTGCAAATTCCGGCGTTGTTTTGTAGACAGTTGGGTGGTGCCCAAGTGTTGCATTAACTGTCTATTATGTCATCCTTACTGAGAAGCGGCGGAGAAACTCGTCTTGGTAAAGGTTTCGACTTTCTACTCGAAGAGATTAATATGTTCGCTCGAAAGGATACATTGTAGTCCTTGTGTCGTTCTATGTCTGCTAACGAATAAAAATAAATCACTATATTCTGATCAAGATAAGCACAAGCTATGATGGCCGTCGTTCAAAAGAAAAGTAACACATTACGAGGTATAACCTTTTTATGTAATTAGCCTGAACAAATCATGCGCGCCCGAGCAAAAGCCAACAACCAAAACCATACATGGTTCCTTCCTTCGCAGAAAAGCCACATTCCTTCGCAGAAAAGCCGACTAGGCTACAATACCTCTTCGGGATACAAATAAAAAACCAGTATTAAACGCATTTAACGGTCGATCCTTCAAACATCAGCAGTCATGTTAACGATGGTTTAAGGAATTCAGTAAGAATTGTGGTAGAAAATTTGAAAGTAAGAATTTGCTTTCATAACGTTCCCTGAACCCGAATGGCTCAAGGCTCACCCTGAGGGATATTTGAAGGGAAGACATATGATGTTCCCTTGAAGCATGAAAACGCGAAAAATTATTCACATTGGCTTCGTTTGGGACTTTTGCTACCAGACCGATGGTCTAGTGGTAGCGGTGCCGATCATTGATACGATACGAGCGATACCAATTCGGACCGTCCTCACTTTCCAACTACGGTGGTGCAAAAAATCATTCTAGCCTGTAAAAATTCATACATGACCTAGGTCGTTACACCAAATAAAGAGATAGATTTATGACAGTGTGCATCACAACTGTAAAGGAGCAAATGATGGAAACTATCTCCCAAGGGCACCTGAAATATGTCGCTTTTGCAAATTAAATATTGTCCTGTGGAAAATAATTATTATTATAAGTAATGTTAAAAAATTATTTTAACTCAATAGGCAGTTAGTCATAGAATCGAATATCGAATCGAATAGATGAGCAAATACTGTCGTTTTTTGTCATGGATGTGTATCAGTTTAAAATTTCATAATAATTAAAGAATACACTTTTCACTCGTTTTTTTTTTGTAAATGACTTCAATCAAATATCTAAAACGTAGCAGAGCTATTGCTATACACTATTGCAACTTTATTGCCTTTTTTTCGGGTCACTTACTATGATGGACTGGTCTGGCTTCTGCTTGCTAAGATTGGTTGCTTTTTCATTGCTTTAGTTCCATATTTTTATGCTCTCCATCTGTCGTCATTGAAAAGAACCGAGAACCATGGTAAATGGCATGGCATGGTAAATTCAATTTCGAATGTATTTTCAAAAGTTCACAAGTAATTTCGGCAGGTGAGAGTGCTACTTACTTCACACGCGTATCCTTGAGCTGTCTGGCATGGTGGAGTTACTTATCGGAGGGCAGTAAGTGGAGTATACCATAACATGACAAAAATTGAATCTCAACGAAATCAATTACTTCACGAGACCCGCTGCCTCTGGTCCATTACGGTTCAAAACTTTTCGTTTCTTCGTCCAAATAACGATGGAAATGTCTCTTTTACGTAACCCTCACTCTAATGTTGTTTTTTTTTTTTAATTTCATTTACCACCTTCATCAAATGGATAGGTACGATCAGGATCGAAAGACACTGCAAAGTTATGAGTGCCACTACAACCAGAACAAGGGCTACGTGGTGTTTTCCGCCATGGGTTCCTTTTTCATCCCGATGACGGTGATGCTGTACGTCTACTCGAAGATCTGCTGCGTCCTGACCTCTCGCCAAAACCGAATGACCAAAACGGAGGTAAGCTTAGTTGTACCGAAAATGGATCCCTTGTTCAACTGATGGAGTCTCTAAGACAGACAAAGCTTTATTTATCAGGTTTTCGGTTCTGCTTACTGATGAACAAGTGTTCAGAAAGGATTCAGACAGCAGCCAGGATTGTTGTTTTATTTTCTCCGATCGTTTGATTTGGCGTCGGCGAAGTGTGTTTGTTGGGATTTAATTTCAAGCAGCCCGTTGTTATGCTAATGAGTCGCCCACTGCGCTAGCTGCTGCTGGGATGTTATTTAGGAATTGTTTTCCTTTTTAGGGACGGTACTTAAAATTCCGCAATCATAGATTTCTAGGTAACGGAAATAACATGATCGTCGTAACGGAAAATTCAATAGTCCGGTTGTTTTATTTATAGCAGTTTTACAAATCTTGCGTGCAGGCGACTTGTGTTCCAATAAATACCTCATACTAATTGGATGTTAGCAAATATAGCTCTGATGCATAACCGTTAGTTTGAAGAGACATAATAGATTAAGAGTAGAAGAATTATGTCTTTAAGATTAGGATCAGAAGAATTGTTCTAGAGATGATAAACACAAAAATGAAAAGTAGTCCGTATAATTCTATGCGTTAAAAAATATTAAGAAGAATGTCACGAAAAAGGCAGCGGTATTTATATGGTGTCAGTTTGTGAGTTACAAAACGTTAAAATCGTAACGGTAAACGTGTCAATTTACATTGTACATTTTCCAGATGGTTGTTGGAGTGAGTTTCTAGAGGGCAAAACATAACATGCTCTATTAAAGAATATCGCGCTAGTAATTAACAGTACAAACTTAGATAATTTGTAACGTAATTGTTAAGCTTAAGTCGAGTACTGTCTCTCTATCTCTTTGTCAATCCGTTCTTAGTAATGGTCATCAATCATTCAATCAATCAGATTGCCTTCCGCGATTGCATCCTATCTGCATCAGGTCTCAAATCGATTTGTATTTTTTGTGTGACAAATTAGTAAATTTAACAATAGTTTTTATTGCGCATCATTTGCCAACCGTAAAATTTTTACGCTATTTACCATGAGGTATAGATGATAAGAAAGTCTTTTTCTGCTTGTTATGCTGAGTGTCACAGTGCAGAGCTTTGATTTCAGACCCACTTGATGGTGATTGTACGAATCACTTGCGCCGCTGGCACTTGTTTAAATATTTTATGCAGGTCCCACAAGCACTGGTTTCTGAGGTTATTTCTAGTCTAGTTTTCATGAACCCACCCGAACCGGTTCGAGAGCACGCGCTTGGTTGGGTTTCTTATAAATATTAGCATAAGACCCGGTCGGTGATTCTAAGCAGAAACGTAGACCCGACTGCTGCCGGGTGGTTTGCGTTTGGGATGACCATCCCCCCTCGTTTATTCGAAGAGTAAGAATATTTTTTCATGCTTGTTTTTGTTTGCTTTTTGACCTTTTTTACATGGAAAACCTGGTAACTGCTGCCATCTTGCTGAAACGCACCTACTGCATTACGTCTGAGCAGGCGACGGAGAAAAACTGCGATATAGAAGTGGACAATTGTACGTCGGACGCAGATACAAGCCCTCGGCAGGTAGCGAGCGGTGCGTACGGTGGTCGCCATGCTCTTTCCACTGCTCACTACACTAACGGAAGTAGTAGCAACAACACTTCACACCAAACACTGTACGAGTTCCTCAGCTCAAATCGTACCACGCCAAACACGGCATCTCGAGGAACGCAGAGCAACACACGCAACGGCAGCAACGCGAGCGGTATGTCCAAATTTTCCGGCGCTACGTTCGAGCTACGACCTATTAATACCGTACAGTTCAGTGCCAGTCAGATCTCACTCTCGGAATCGTGCGCCTCGAATGTAACGAACAATGCGACCAAAATTCGACTGCACGGGAAACGCATCCCGATCCGAATATCTTCACTAAAGCGTGAAACGAAAACGGCTCAGACCCTGAGCATGGTCGTCGGTGGGTTCATTGCCTGCTGGCTGCCGTTTTTTGTTTACTACCTTCTTATGCCGTTCCTGCCGGAAGAAACAAAGAGCGACGACCTGATGGAATTCCTCACCTGGCTCGGATGGATCAACAGCGCTATCAATCCGTTCATCTACGCGTTCTACAACGTTGACTTCAGAGTCGCGTTTTGGCGGCTCACTCTACGAAAATTCTTCAAAAATAAGCACAACCTCACCTTCTTCAAGTCGTAGATGCGCGATCGGTCTCGAGTGAATGGCGGTAGCCATGCCGAGACCGTACAGAATGAAAAGACAATTAGTGTTTCGTTACTTTATGCATAGAAATATAAAAAACAGCAAAAATGAATACCTCGTCATTACATCCACCATCCAGCGTATTTTACGCGGGTTTTGATTCGATTCTGGCCTAAGGAAATGTTAGGCCTGAAAATGTTAGCAAAAAATGGTAAATAAATTAAGACTGTCTCCGCTGTGTTGGAAGCTTCATAGAACATAGGAAGCCACGGCAGGATGACAAGAAGGTTGATTGTTTTTTTATCTGTGCCGTATCGTGAGCATTTGATTTCCGAAAACGATTTTTTTTCACTGAGTTTTGCACAGATATGCTTTGTTGACTGAACATTTCACAGACTGTTAAAATATTTTTAAAAATCACGTTTGATATCAAGTAATATTTGGTACCACTCTACAAATCCATTTACTCCAGAAGGCCCGTTCACTGTGGAGCAGAAATGTTTACTTTGTATATTTGGTATGTTTAAAACAACGTTGATTAATATGCATTATTTTTGAATAGGTTTAAAAAACCAACAATAAGTCTTCAGGAAATGTCAAAAAAGAAATAGCGTTTTACTATTTCAAAATGTCGATATTAATCACTATATATTTTAAGTATTGTTAAATTAATAAAATTGAATCCAAAATTTTGTACATTTGTTAAAAAAAAGTTTTGTCTGATGAATTTTCTTGAAACTCTTAACTCGATGACCACGATTTTTCTAATGCCAAACCCTCTTAAGCTATTCAACTGGGTGTATGGCATGGTTTAAAAAAATCTTCATTGATATTTTGTTGCTCGCATCATTGGCCACTGTCAGTTCGTATATCATCAAGACAGAATGAATTTCATAAGTACAACTTGCATTAGAAAGTTATTTAAATTTGCCACGAGCTTAAAGCCATCGGAAACCGAAAACTTTCTTGTGTGAAAAAAGCTAGCTGTCTTGCACGCAATGTTTCGTGCAAGCAAAAATAATTGATTGTGGAATATTTCGAAATTGAGCGCCAATAAATGGAGGCGCCTAGTCGCGTCCAATGAAGCGGTGAAGCAATTTTGTTTCTTCCATGCTTCGTTCGGTATTCACGTGAGAAATTTGATTTAAAACATCCGCAATGCTAAGATTTCCCGGCCCAACAATACAAGTTATTGCTAAATCATGTGTACTGACAACTTGTTTGCCATGATAGAATGGTGTTGAGTTACACAAACTGAGCGCGGATAGTCAAAGAAGACTTTCATTTCCGAAAATTTGCTATCACTTTCACAGTCGACTTTGACAGTCGACCCTGTATGCAATACTTTTGAAAAAACATCGTTTTCCATCGATTCTTTTACCTCGTATTGTGGGTGAATTGCAATCCTATCAGACATACGACTAATTTGACTGATCATTTGGTGACTGTTACATGTTTTGGTATTTGGTAATTAAACATGTTTTGGTAATTAAAACTGTAGTTGAGCGACTCCGTGCAGTTCGTATAGCTATCGAGAATGGTAATTTTATCCATTTTTAAACTTTTCATGGATAAATATTAAATCTAACTGAACATCCTTTTGAACATGTTTTAACAGACGGTTTAAATTCTGCCAAAAACAACTTTCAACATCGATTTGGATAAACACCGCAGTGCAGCAATATGGAAGACGATCGAACAAAAATCAATGAATGAATTTAAAATGATTTAAAATGTTTTATGCTGAGTCAATGTTTTTCTCAAACCATATCGAGAAGAACTTACATTAAAGTTGACGACGAAAGCTACAATGGATGTTAGTTGATGTACGACGGCACATCGTAAGCTACAATGCTAATCGAGGGCTACCTGGCTAATGGTTGAGAAACTTACTTATTCTCACCCTCTCTCCCAGCACAGCACCCAAGGTTCTAGATTGTGTGTGATATTTTTATATGGTTGAGTTTGTTCGTTTGATTTGAATGAGAAGCAACACAGCGCCATAACCTCATTACAGTTTTATTGCATTAGTTTGTTTGTCGTCGTTAAAAGGTCGAAGCCAACCTGAACAGGAAGCAGTTTTCTCTCGGAGGGATCAAAACGAACGGATGACCTAGCCGCGTACGATAGCGTAACCCGGGTCAACTGTGTACTGAAAACGGTGTTCTGCATGCTGACAAACGCCTCACCGCTCAGGTGGGTACGCTCCAAGGAAAACTCTGCGTATGATAATCAATCATCATAAAACTTCAACTCGCACTATGGTTGCACTATAGTTGAGCTTCTGCGTTGTTATCGGAAATTTCCCCAACGTCATGGTTGGTTCATAATGAAAGCAAAAAACAAATTCTCCATTCTTGCCAACAATTAGACGATTGAGAAAGTTGTACGGGTGGGAGTGTACAGAAAAAATGCTTTCAGCAGCCACCAATTACTGCAAAGTGGCGATGGGCGAGAAGATATGAAACCACCACACCACAGATCGGTAGCCTCATCGTGTAGGTAGAAGTGTATTCATAATTATGTGCTATCTCCAGAACAATGAACCATTGGCACGTGTGTCCATGTTTCCATCGTTTTACCGCAACTGGTACCGGAGGTCATAAACGGCAATGTTTATACTGTTTAATTCTTGCTGTTTCCTTCATTATGTTTCCTGCAACCTGTACCTTGACTTATTTCATAATCAAACTATTCGTAATAATCGTAAGATATATAATGACGAGTCGAGCCTTGTTAAGGTCTTAATTGGTTAAATGTTTGCACAAAAGTAGCTTCTTCGACGATTTTTGGCTACGTCAGTCTCTCGGTTTACAAATACTTGTACACATCCACTCAAAACAGCTTTCAGTGTGTTTACGTAATGTAGATCTGTACCGAATCGATAGCAGTTGCTGCTTATCACTCGTTGATTTACACCTTTATGTTAACATTATTATTGATAAAATTAAATATATAACATTTGTATTTTTATAGGAAAAAAACAGTGTATGTTTGAAATAATACGTGTTATGGATAGTTTCCAGGTATTATAAAACTGTGACCCACTTTTGATACTCTATATGAAACGCAATTTAACAATTGAACTCTACCAAGCCATTGAAATAAATGATCTACTAATAATAATAATTAATTAATAATATAACGAAACAGAATTCTCACATCTTTCATTTGTATGTGTTGTTCAAGCTTCAATCGATAAAATAAATTAATAAATATTCATCATGTTTTTTCACCATTTCGTTATGTTTTATGTGTTGAAATGCGAAAGTTAAAATAATCTTAAAGGTCGAGCTTTAAGAGACATTCAATTTACATACACGCTAGAGATATAATAAAATCATATGCTATAGTCAACGCAATGTGCTACCGATTGTTCTTTTCGATTTCTACTGATTACACCATCTCACATGATGATAAAAGTTCGGTGCCAGCATTCTTTGAGAAAGTTTTCTGCAAACGAAGGTACAAACACAGAACAATACAATAAGAAATTCGCCAGCCACCAGAAAATTGTACAACCACGCAGCCTAGATTGCTTACATCAGCACACTTCTAACCAAAACCATCGCATTTCCTAGCGTTTCACTGACTTCCCTTGTTTCACCTGAGCTTGTTGCACTACGTACCGATGAAAACTTTGACGCCTTCTCAACACAACACACAAAAACACAGCACATGCCTGCAATCTGATGAAATCTTAAGCTAACATAATGTAGGAAAGTTCATATTTTGTCCACACGAAGTTTTTTATGCGGGCTTTTTACGTTTTAATTGAAACGTAACGTAAAAGTGCAATCAGTGAAAAGTAAAACAATAATATTTAAACAAGTTGTCCACGATAACAAACAAAAAACGAACAAAAATATTAATAAACAAATAAAATTATCCTGCTAGGAGCTCAAGTTATCTCGCTTACAAGAAGTTGCACATTCCATTTTTCTTAACACTAAGCGACATTGTTCAAATGTATTTCATTTCTGTTCACGCAAACCTTATATTTAATAATACTCCCAAGGCCCCTATAAAGTATGCTCCACGCTACGTCAACCCTTATCGTAAAGTTTAATCTCTTGTTGCAGAGCCTACGCAGTAGTGAAACGGTTTACGTTTTATGCCGTTTCGAGTGGTAAAGATGTATCCGAGCAAGATAGGCTATGTGAAAGATACGCAACGGAAAATATAATCAACGCTGCAGTGCGACTCAGTCATATTTGTAGGTAACAAAGCGATCACAAAATGAAAAATACAGGAATGGATAAAACCGAAAGAACAAACAAACCAAACCACAATCATCCGACTGATGCACCGATTAGAGTGAAATTCTTTTTTTACACGTACCATGCGTCCCGAGCTTCTTCAATTCTAAAAAAGGCAAAAATAGTTTGCATGACACGAACATAAAAACGACAATCAACTCCTCCACGCCTCATTCGCACTCATCATTCAATGATAGCAATTAGCGTTTTATCCACTGCTTGTCGCCTCACCCGATGGGTTGAGGCGGACGAGAAGTTTGAAACATTTGCGGACGAAATGCACACGTCGTTGGACGAGGGAGGTCCTTTCAAATCCCGGTAAAAAGTGTGCCTTAATGGACTATTCATCAAAGCGGTCTTTTGGGTGGATATGTTTCTTTTAACGCGTAGGTTTTACGTTCAGCTCCGCTTCTGAGTGAAACTCACTTCGTGTAATGCTGAACGGTCCCCATGGACGATGGCAGAAAGTCGGACCGGTTTATAGCTGCAATCAAAGCCTTCACCTTGCATTCGTTGATGATGACATTATGTTTTACTTCCCGCACTTAACCCGATTGAGAAGGAAGATAAAACCTAACCGTCATCATACCAGGTAGGTTCAGGTGCTTAAAGATTAAAGTTCCGTTTTATGAGTCGTTTACAAATGCTTTCAATGGGTTTAAATGGAGCCTGGATGATAGTTCATGAATTTCCCTTGAAAGTTAATTTATTTGTGTCAACACTCAATTTGAAAAGCTATTTAAACGTTACTCTTCTCACTCATGAGAAACGAGCATGCAAAGTAATTTATATTTCAGTGCCAGGTAAAACCACGGCACGAAAATAGCAGTACATAAAACAATCGTTGCTAAAGCAAATCGTAATCAAACGCTCACCAACACACGTATCCAATTATATACACAAATGCAGGACTGTGTAAAGTGATGCAACCACAAAAGCAAAACATTTATCGTTTTCCATCTTGAGAGAAAGCTTACAAGCCACTAAGCGCCTCCATCGCACAGGCTTCGTGTCTTTCTTACTAGCAAGACGCTTGCCCTTGCAGGCAAAATGGCACGCAATACTACCCATTCCACTTGCACTAAAAGTGTTTGGAAGAAATGTCTCCACTTACCATGCCCGCACGCCTGGTAAAGGAGCAAAACAAGGTAGCTTTTATGCCGAAGCGCAATCGAATTAACTGAGATTCAATTACAGTGCAGCATGCGATGCCGCCTTCAGGATCCTCGCAATAGGCCACTTGTAGGATACACCGCATCACTTCGCACAAACACATCCACACATATACTTTAGAGGTAGCTCTAGCAAACAGCCCTGTCTACTGTGGTGCTAGTTTTCTGGTTGGAATACGACATGCACCAGTTTTGTTGCTTCCTTTCGGGTGAGTGTGATATCATTCAATTTCAAACCTCCGTCTCCTTTTCTCTTCGTGCTTTACGGAAAAAGCGTGACGCCGATAAGATCGCACACCAGTGCCTTGAAAATCAGTCTCCTTGCGGGGAAGTGAACGGTTCTTGTAGTAGTACAAGAGAATGGCCCTGAGACTGTAGTATTCCGTGGAAAGCAGTTTGCAACAGTTTAGCAAGAAATAGAATCCAGAACCCTGCTTTCAAGAGAGTAGTGGCTTTGCATGATACCCATATAAAGGTAAAATGTAATTTCCTCGTGATACTCTCAGTTTTATATTAATTTTTCGTTGCAAATTCTAGAACACTTATGTTTTAGGGAACAATCTAATGAATTATTATTAGAATTTTTAAGATGTTTATAAATAAACATTGTTTTTATTAAAAAAAAAGGACACTATTAAAACACACGAATAAAACGATAATATTGAACTCGCGTGTAATTCAAATACCGTAAACGAATGATAAATAAAGAAGATTTTAAATTTGTCTTCGTGGTGATATCAGTTGTTTTTACGCAACAAATAGTTGTATATTTAGTTTTTTGATTACCATATGTTTTCTGTTTATCTATGTATTTCCAGTATTATTACATCCACACTTTAGTTTTAATATTTTCTACCACTGCTATATCCGTGGGTACTAAATCGATTGATCATTATGTTTTTTTCTGGTTTCATGCGTCAACGAGTATCTGTTTAATAATTTTATTTTTTTTATAAATTTTTCGTGGATCGATTCATTTGGCGAGGGTTCTGCTCTAAATTTCTCGCAACATCTATTATACTATTTTGAAAACTTTATTTGCTATTTTTTACATACAGCGTTTGCCGGATGGAAAACACATGCTATGAATAATAATGCATTTATATTGCTTAAGTTATTATGTTTTCGCACATCGCAATCTTTCAGATATTTCCGGTGAGATATTAGTTTTGATCCATCTATCAAGTTTCATATAAACGATTCTAGTGTATTTAGAAACCCTTTTTTAGTAAATAAAACTTACGAAGTGGAATAAAAACTTGACTCATATGTAATATATTCCGAACCAACCACAGCTGACTGCGCTACTGAAGTCTCTAAAAGGCCCTGTAAAGAGTGGATGAGGGCGTTCGATGGGCAATAAAATATGTTAATTCATTCTGCACTGCTCGTTCTACGTTTATTTCAATGGTTGGTTTTGGTTATTAACGAAAAGCAACTTACAGTCCTTGTTTTATGAAAAGGACAGGTCAAGTGTAACATTGAATATGCAACAACTTAGTAAGTTTACAAAAAAAGACAAGAAAATCCCAAAGCACACTTCCGCTAGCCACCAATAAGCCATAGACGACATGGGTACGCTCGTAAACTGTAAAGAAAATATTCCGATATTCCTTGTGAACTGTGTAGGAAATCAAAAGCATGACAAATTCAACTACGAAAGCTACGCATCCCTGCCATTCAATGGAAGTCGCACTAATGAGAGTAGCATTTTATATGAAAACAAGGAAGTGGAAGTTGCGCTCACTTTCGAATGGGGGAAGTAGTAAGCTTGTTTCTGCTTTCGTTGTGCAAAACTCGGGAAGAACTAAATGATGGAAAAATGGAAACAATGTATAGAGGATATAACGGGCGCAAGCGCTAAAGAAGTCTATAAGATTCTCAATTTATAATGCACATTTCCTGTCGCACTGGTTGGACCATTGCTGTAATTTCTTTGAGCGCCTATTCTACGAGGATTAAAGTAGAAGTTTATTAAAGTTTTGTTTTAAATGCAGGAGCAAGACGCTTGGAAGCTTTTCCTTTGACTTGTTTCGGAAAAATATATTTTGGCTCCGTCTTTGTATTGAATTTATTTTACATAAACATATTGAAGTAACAGCATTCGTAAGAACTTGAAATTAGTTCACAATATGGAATATACACATAGTGATAATTTATTCAAATTTGTTGTTTTGTGTTCAGCAGAATATAGTTCACAACGACTTATTGCCGGGGAAATCTGCTCAACTGGCAGTGTGTTACAGATCGTTTTAATATAAAAAATATTCAATACAACTGATGAGGCCATCGAGGCTTTGAAACAGTGATCAATGGAAGAGAAGATTTCAGATAAGCTCAAATGATTCATTTATTTACGGAATATAATTAAGGCGAAACCTCTCGAGGTTAGTTTACCGCAAACAAATATGTACCACAAATTAAACGTGTAATTGACTGTTGAGTGAAATTAATAACGTTCAGCAGTATTTTCAAACTTTCACATCATCAGGAAGCATCATAGCACGCAAGCGACATTCTTTGTCAACAATACAAACGGAACTCAATGAAACAGAATTGTTTGGAGCAGAAATTCAATAAAGAACGCTTCACTAGCTTTGCTTTTCTTCGCCAATGTTTCAAGCCGCGGTAATCGAATCATCGACTACAATGTTCGCGTGTCGTACTCTATTCACGCCAAAACATAATCGGAAGTTTATCCTCGAGAAGTGATGCGGGCAAAACAAACACATGAAACAACACAAGATTGTACGAATACCGAATTTCGTGCGAATCATCTAGCTGCGCATCTCTGACGCGAACGCTGTTTCTAAACATGTAACACATTTAATCGGTTCGAATCCATTTGAAACTTTTGTTTTGACGTACATTCATTCCGTTTCTAATGATTAGCTGACTGCTTGCTAGCATTTGCCTAGCGGTCTACCTTTTTTGAATTGCATTATGAGAGGTGGAAAAAAACAACAATCCAAATGAACTCTGACATCAAATGTCAAATATCGATTTTCGATTAATCCAACAATACTTGGTTGATAGTGGAAGATACTTTTAAAAATAAAATAGAACCTTGCAACGGTGTGAGTCGCCTATCGTGTAGTTGAAACTTTCATCTGGTATTGATCATATACTATCTTCGCTGCGTATTGATTAATTTTCATAGGACGCTTTGATTTGAGGAAAAGTAGGTAATGAAAACCGCTTGAGCGACAGAAGATAGATTTAGCGAGGCAATCGCTCAAGGCACCAATGCCCAACACCAATTTGATGAGACTCTCGATTCCTCGGTAACATGTCATACTGAAGCAATCCTGATCTAATTAACGAACGCAAACGATTTTGCCCCGATCCACGTTCACAAGAAAAACGGTTGTGTGATAGAAAATTAGCAGTGAAGCACACCGTGAATTGAGTTTGGTAACTAGCATTTCTTTGAAGTTTATTTCGTACACTTCCCATTCAACTCGACAGCTCGGCTCACACTAGTTCGCACTAGAAATGGAACCATCTTTCAGAACAAATATAGATCCACGGCACCAGCGGGCACCATCGAAGGAGCATCTTGGCGATGCCTCATTTTGCCTATCATTTGGAGCGTTTGTCTAGGCGATGGAAAAGCTTGTCCTTGCACGCCGATAAACGATTTCCCTCGGTATTATGATAAGCCCTTCTTTTCCCGAAGGCGTAGATCTGGGCGGAATAGGAAATTTCTTGCAAACCAGTAGCGGCAACGGGCGAACTGAAATCAAATGCGGAAAACCTCAGCTGATTTTGCTAAATTGAGTCCCACCTGTCAGCCCGTCACCTATCGCCTGCCGCTACCATCCACGCCAAAGCTACAAAGTATTTCGAATTTCTTACCCATGCAGCCTGGGAAAGCGACATCGGTAGAAACGCACATTGAGCGGGTGGAACGTTTTAAGCAGGGCCTTTAAAATTCTTAGAATGCCACACAATCGGAACGAGCCGCAACTCGTGAATGGTAGGCGCGTGTAGAATGGGTACCGGCAAACGCCTGGGCGATCATCGCTCGCACATCTGCATGTCGGTAGCAGCGTGTGTAAATTTTCGTCCGAATATATGCTATTCCATGCTTGTCGTGTATATACATTTTTAATTTCGACGTGGACTGTTCTTTACGCGAACGTACCAACAGTCTCCACAGTGCGCTCGCGAGAAGCAACGGCCAATATGACAAACAGGTGACCCAGGTGACATGATTATTCCGGCATTAATTCTAGTTTGTGAAGCGAAGATATTTGCGTTTATGAATAAGATTTTCTATTCATATGAAAACGTTACCAAACTGAAATGTTTGATAGACAAAGGCTTAAAGATTTTTTTTTAATATAACAATCTTTAACTTGATTATGATTTTCATAAGCATTTTTTATTATCCCAACGTTAAGGAATGTAAAC
Organism: Anopheles farauti; assembly: GCA_000473445.2. NCBI lineage: Eukaryota > Metazoa > Arthropoda > Insecta > Diptera > Culicidae > Anopheles > Anopheles farauti. The sequence goes on along the minus strand of KI915046.1, from coordinate 5,840,936 downwards.
CTGTTAGATTCTACTCAGGAAACACAAAAACGCGAATGCACGCTTTTTTAAACACAATATGAAGAAGATTGTTTTCGGTTTTTCGCTCTTGAGAATACTTTTGATAAAATCAGATGATAAATAAACATCCTAGAACAGACTAGCGTTAAGCCATCTGAACAACGCAAAAACATATTCTGAGTGATAGAATGAAATTAATAAAAACACTTACGAATGTGGATAAGAGTTTAAAATATCATTGTTTTATTACCAAGGAAGCTAGGAAGCTAAAATTTCCAGCAATCCAACGTTATGCATTCGAAGGTCCTGTTTTGTTGATGATAGCGAACTATAGAAACGTAAAAATAAAGCGAGGCATTTAAAAAAGACACTCGTGAATATAATAGAAAATACATGTGAATTTGAACCACAACAACCAGTTTCAGGTTATAACATCACGATGATAATATTCAAAAAGAAACATATCCTTCTTGAGCACATATATAAGCCAGTTTTATTCGTTGCAAAACATGCTATTATATCTATGTAGAAAAAAAATCAATGCAGCATTCCTCACCGTTCTACGGAAACCAATTCCAATACAAATTTGTGTAGAGCACTACTAAAGATGCTTGTTTCAACCTTTACCAATGTTCAACAAACGACAGTAAACCCTCGTCAACTCAACTTGCGACCTCCGTCGTGATCGTTCCTGCTGAACTTTTCCTGATGCATTATTCAACCTGCTGAAACAAAACAAAACCCATCGCAGATGCAACTCAGCTAAGAATACCGGTTCTAGGAGAGTACCAAAAATAAAAAATAAAGAAAACTTCCATGCACCGAAACCGACTCGCGTTACCAACTCATGCCCAAATGGCAACTACTGCTTGACACGGCGGAGAAAAGATGCGCCCTTGCCCGTTTCTCTCATGAGTACGGGTGGTACGCCGATACTCGTACGCGGCAGACTCTCGCATACCGATCGCTTCACGAACGCGTTCTCTACACCGTGCTCTGCCCTCCTTCGACCCGGGAACATCGGCTCACTTCCTGTGGCAGCAGCAACAGCAACCAGGCGGTTCCGATCTGAAGCGTCGTGTCAGTTCTGACCGAACGCTCGACCGATTCACTCGTCTCTAGTAGCACGGGCAAACCCGTTTCGTAGTACGTTACAACACGCGGTTGCTTCGCTTGCTTAAACTTTCATTACTACATCGGACGAGTTTTATTCACGCCACAATAATCTTTCACTGTCCAGTGGCTTCGATTCGCTTCATTTCAAATCATCTTGCGTGGTCGCAGGTGGAACGAGTGCGGTGAGTTTTTCTTTTTGCGGTCGGTGTTATTGTCAACGTCCATCCGAAACCGATCACGGTCGCTATCCGTTGTGATGCTGTGATGTGCTGGAAACATGTGTATGTGACAAAACGATTCGCTCATAAATCAAACAAGCAATCCAAAGGTGCGAATCTTACAGTCTATTCCACTCAACGGTCAATAGGGTGAGCCATTGATGCTGGTACGGTGTTCGTTGTCGTTAACGTTGTCAATGGCGTACGAGTGAACGCGGTAAGGGCCGCATCCACTCGCGTCTAGATCCATAAACAAACAGGCGGTTCGGATCAGGCAAATCCATCAAAACGCGCTTTGGAGTGCGCACACCACAAATAACCACATTGGCGAAGTGTTGGTAGTGGTTAACGGCACGCGATTCATATTCGTGTGTTTCCCTTCGAGTGTTCACTTGTGATTAAGTTTTCTGTTTGCTGCTCCCTCACGATGTGACCATTTGTGCTCTGCTTACTAACGATCGTTCAACGAAGCGAATGCATAAGCAGACCCTTGCAGAATAGCAAGGCTGCTCCGAATTAATCTGAATCTACGCGACAAGTGGATGTGGTGGTGCTGAAGTTGAACGCAAGTGCAATTGATAAAGTTTAGCAAAACTTCCCAATATTACCCAAAGCTTTTAAGTGATAGGCTTGTTCCAGTCGAGCCAAGAAAGTTTGGAAAATATGACCGTACCGAAAAGGCTAAATCTTCACAAGCTGCTGTCGGCTGTACACGAATGAATTCGGTAAGTGTTATTAAGCAAGACAAAGTTCATCAATTGGTTATCCGAGAGTTGTATTAAAAAGAGAGACCGAATAATATAGAAAGAGGTAGAGAGAGTGAGTGGAAATGATGAACAAGTTTAATTGAAAGTACTTTGTTTTGTTAACTTTTGCTACATCCACTAGTATCCACTAGCGCATAGCAGTGGTGTGCAAGCATGGAATAATTCCACTATGCATTAGCGATTGTACTTGCTAATATACATAAAATAATCATTCGTAAAGATAATTCCTTTTCGTCAACTTCTCTTCTCATCAACATCGAGAGTTGTGTTTTTCCCAGAAATTACCAAAATGATTTGAGAATGTGAGAGGATAAACATTCAAGCAATTTAAGATAATCTTATTAAAGCAAGCGTACCTCAAAATTTAAACCAGTATTAAAAGCCAAAACAAGCGATTTTGCTCGTAGAATGTTGCGAAATGCTTGTAAACATCAAAACCATGCTAATAAAGGAAAGTGGCATCAGCGTTCTTGATTGAGTTTTTAATTAATTCAAATGATTAAATAATTCCTATCCGGTCAATGCTGTTCGAATGTCGATGTTAGCAAACTGTAGAAAAACGAAAAACCCAAACTCGTTTCCATGGGAATCAAAGTTTCCAACGATGTCCTGGCTGGACGTGATCAATAATGTAGCTCACGATTAATATAGGTTTTGGCACGGGTTTCCTTCTACAGCTACAAATCTCGAGATGGAACAAAAGCTTTTCTTTAATTATCTCCCCCGCAGAAGCCTCTCGTCTCCCACCTGGGCTTTTGTTTCCGTATCGAGGCAACATAATTTCCATTTAATTGAAAACTTCCCCAGAACTCTGAAACATGCCTCACCTTCCGACAATGTAAACATCTTTCCGTCCAGGCGCCGAATGGATAAGAACGTCTCATATTGTCACCCAATTTATTACATGCAACAAAAAATGGCAATATTCGCCCTTGATTTAGAGGAGATGATGAATCTTTTTTAATCTTTTGGCTTTCATCCCGCAAACACTGGAGCTAATTGCTGGTGCTGGATCAAAGACAGAGTGCCAAATTTGATAATCAACATAAATTAAAAGACTTCAAGCTTCGTGCTTGTTGGGTGGATTTTTACGAAGAATAACGCTCTGATACAAGATGAAAAGTAGAAAAACTCAAGTGGCTTATTCAAAGTGATTCTAATTATGAACCATGTCAATGACAAAAATTGACAGCAAATTCATACTCGACGCCGCATGTTTGATGCTGCAATGATCTTTCCGATTTCATAGTCACTCAGTCTGGGCTCAGTTTGGTTGAGGATGGGAGAGATTTGAAGTTCAATTAAGGGATGTAACGCAAAAAAAACCCGAAAAGTGTATGCTAATAAAAATCCTCATTTTTCTTACGTTGCAGGGATTAGCAGTGTGTAAAATGAATATTAAACACTCCAACCTTCTAGGCTAAAAGCTTAAAAAATAAAATGGATTTTTTATTCCCAAAAATCCCGACACCCATCTTTTCTCGCGTGCCGCGTCTGTCCTTTGGTACTCGAATGGCTAACTGCTCCAATTGTGTGTCTTGCCCGGCCGTGGAAAAAGCTCGACCGAATTCTAATGGTGGGTCCTATTAATTTCTAGATCGGGGTAGGGATTTGTGTTTTCTTGCATGTCGCACACGCAGCGCTGTGTCCTGAATAAAGAAGGTCCATTTGGATCTGTTAGTTGGAGGATTTCGGCAAAATTTAGCACGTGCCGCCATTCTCATCTGATTGCGGCAGCTGAACCGATTCGTGTCTGAACCAGCGCTTTTGTCTACTTAATGAAGCGAATGTTTCACCCGGGTGTATCCTAAACCATCGAGCTAGATTGAGTGTATGTCGGATTATCCGCCGCATCGCTTGAATGACCATTCCCGAATGTCCCGTTGAATGATTCGTCTTTAAGTGCTTCTTTATGAGCGACAGGGAGATTGCTGCTATTGAGATATAAAGCGCAAAATTGCCTGCAAACGCGAACAATGCTTTAATTGAGTTTTATCTGGACCACGGATTTATCGCTTCGGGAAAAGTTCTTTTATGCCGGAAAGCTTTTTATGAATACACTCGCATGCAAATGTATCATTGTTCCCAACTGTTGTTGATAATCGGAGTGCATGGAGACAAATTGAATAACTTTTTTATGTTACAATCCAATCAAAAAATTACATCTTGTCTATTCGTTTCGCTTATCTGCAATCCGAATTTGGAAACATGATCAGGAAGCCGAAAGCAATCGAAAGCTCATGATAAGTAGGAGAGAAGAAAAACATGGAAGAACAGTTCTGTATGAGCGGTTGTGCATTTATTCCGGACTGTTACAAGTTCGAGCATGATATCTTGCTTCGACATGGCACTAGAGCCGACATAGAGCCAAATATAATATAAAAAGAACTAACATTAACAAATAGGCTGGATATGCCATACATGCCAAGCGACACAAAGGTATGTTACCTTTGCTCTTGAAATAGTATCATCCACAGTTTGGAAAGAATTCTTCGGACTCCGGAAAGTATTTCATCAGAACTTTTCTGTAACATTGCCCAAGCCATTTGTTTGAGGACCGAATGGCTCGATTTTTGTCCCCGTGTGAACAGTTTGCCATCGAATCTAGTACCAAAGTTTTTCAATCATGTTTTCTGTTCAGAATTTCACGGATTCAAGTTTGGTTTGTATTTTGAACTATATGTTTAAGTTATGCATCATTGAAAATTATCAATTCAGTTAAACTAAGCTAATTGTAAATTCAACTATACGTCACCGGTCAGAATACATAATAAATTGGGTAATATTAGGTCAAAAAGAGGAGCAAAAATAGAGATGACGATATTTCATAAAATGTTCTCATAAAATGTATTGCGTAAAATGTATTGCGAAAAGATTCTTTTTAAATACAATGTAGTAGATTAATGTTATTTTCATAACATGCATGTGCTTCCTTTAATATATTTTCTACAAAATTTTCGATCGAATGATACAAGATCATCAGCAGCTTCAAAGTTGTTTTCTTTTCTCTCAGTTGATATTTAAATATCAAAGAGTTATTATTGTAAACACAGCAGAAAAATTGAACTTTGATTTTGAGTATAACGAAATTGCCGACACTTTAGTTCTATTAAAATCTTTGCCATCGACCATCCTTAGGTAAAACACTGACTTCAAGTCACATAAACCATGTGTGTTTATGTGTAAATATCTGTGTTTGTTTGGAATGTATTTGTTGAGGGATTCGGTCTGAACCTACACGCGTGCAGTCATAATCCCGATTCCACCAGACCTTACCGGGACCGGCACGAAACTAAACCGCAAGTTTTGAAAAAGCACCAAACCACACACTGTTTGACCCTTCCGGCGTTCAGTCTCGTTTTTGACAGGCCGGGTTTTAAAAGCCCGGTACCATCACCAACACACCGGACATCAAGGTAGCGGATGGGCAAATAGCAATCATGGCCTGCCATGTTTTCATCATTGACTTTGTGATGCCTATGATGGACTGGGGATGAGCAGCGGAGCTACAAAATTCAGGACAAAAAAAAAAGGAAATGGGTCACAACAAGGATGTTGCGCGGTTTCCTTGCGTCCATTTTCTCCCTCGAACGCACCCGGGCTGGAATCAGCTTTACTTCGGTTGTGCTGCCGCTGTTGTGGCAAAACTGTCACTTTTCGGTATCGGGTTCGTTCCGTTGACAGAGTAATAAATTGAGCGTTGTATAAGCGTTCACCGGTCGGAGTAGAGATGCCGTACCAGATCATACCGTTGGAGCGCACGCTCCAAAACCATCGCTAATTGCTTCGGTTAATCAAATCAGCTTTTCAATTTTATGCAACCCAATCTGCCCATCGGCGCCATGGTGTCCCGTTGCAGCGTGGTGCTGAATTTCGAGATGTGTCGCGTTTTCATCGCGCAGCACTCGCTGTCGCTCTTCACGGCGTGGCCATTGTACGGAAGCGCGAGGAATTAGCTGAATAGATGGGTGCTTAAATTAATCATTAAAAAAGAGACTTCGTGGCGTCGGTGGAGCGACAGGCAGAACCTTAACAGCGACGACCTGACATCATCGTTCGGAACGTGAAGCCCGGTGTGCCAATGGGTGAGCCATTTCCTCCAGTTTCGGTGTTTCGCCGACATCAATCAAACGATATCCAATACATGCACCAATATCAAGTTGCCGAACAACGTAGCTAAATGATAAAGTGCGTCAGCGGATCTTTCCTCAACAAAGAATTTAGGAATGTATGCATCAGTGTGTGTGGGTGTGTTATTGTGTTCATGTTGGGGTATATGTGGGTGATTTTCTACCGGATTATTTTGTTAGTGCGTGATAAAGTTTAATTTTTCTATTGTGTGTTTCTGAATACAATCCCTTATTTGTTGTACTAAACGTTGGAAGAGATGAGAATCTTTGGCGCGACATATGTCTGGATTATGCTCCGAAAAAAGGCACCGACGTCATTACTAACACATCGCGGTGGATGATTCGATCGGCGGCAATTTTCCGACGTCATGCGCTGCTACGGTCGCGCAATCAACTGGTTCACTATCGCCACGAAAGCATCGGTTGGCGTAATTCACGCGAGAAAACGATTATGTCCCTAAACGGTTCAGCCCATCGCGGGTCATTACATGTTTCCTTTTTTGTCGAAGCTATGTTGAAATGTAAATCGAATTCATTCACGATCACACCCTCGAAAAATAGGGATAACGTTTGAACACTAATTGCATTGGAAACAAATGCAGAAGATGATAGAAATTTTAAATTACTATCGTTTCATCCATGTATATATGGAGCTTGTAGAGTTCTAAATGTGCGATTAAAGTTGGTTTTTACCAATAATATGTTTCCATTTTTTTATTTTTAAATTAATGTCGCGGCATTGAAAGAATGCTTAAAAGCTGTCGTAGAAAAATATGTTTCTTACAAATCGCTTACTATTCAATACTAAGCGATTACTCAAGCATTTACATATTAACTAATCAAAAAAATTCTGTTATATTGTACTTTCATTTATGTCATTATTGTACTTTGCTAAATTATAGTAAAAAAGACCTGCAGTTGCTTGGCTGTTAGCTGTTTCCTTTGTGTTAAATGTTACGCCATTGTACAATATACGATGATATGATATTTTTGCTAGTCACCAACAGTTTTTAAAAAAGTAATAACTTCTAAAATTAATTAACTCTATGGCACAATTTCCTTCTACTTAAAGATCTGCTCATTGCAGATTTTTTGTCGACATAAATACATAAAAAATGAAATGAATTCAATTATTATAAACTCTATTTTTTGTGAGTACAACATCATTAACATCCTCATAACTGAAATTGAAGCTTTCATTTTTTAAGTATTAAGTTAACATACACAGATCATAGAAATAGATTGTTTTTAAATAATAGAAAAAATTAAATGTTATCGAAGTGCAAGAAAAATAGAATGTTTCAATTGATTCAAACAAAATATTCAGAAAATTGTAATGTTCTTGTGTTATCGCCAATCATCATCACAGCAATCAAACGAAGATAATCTAAATTTCCCTCCAATTTAAATCAACTCCATTCCAAAAATTCAAATCTCTCACTATAAAATAGGATAGAACGTTATTTTTTCTAATTTAAATAAATAATAAGCAATCATAGAATGTTTTCTATCTCATCCAATCTCAAATTCTTAAAGATCAATCCCATTCATCCCCGGGTATTTGAGAAAGATAATATTAACTTGATTTGGTCACTGTGTGAGAGAAACGTAAATAAAACCTGCGCTCTAAGTTCAGCCTAGTCTGGGACTGGCTGTCCCTCGATAGTAAGTCGGAGTGTCATTTGATGATTCTAATTTATTACTTTCTCCGGGTAAATATTTAAGGGCATCGTTTTGCATGGGTAGAATATGCTCACGTGTTGGCTTGACGCTTTCTTCATTTCGCTTCCTATATTTCCCGTGAATTGGATTGGATTCTATGGAAGAATGCTTAGTTGAGACCAGCAGGGGTGGTTTGCTCGTTCGATTCTCGAACACTAATTTGCCCCAACGGGATATCGAGCACCGACCCGACACTAAATAGTAATTAACTGCTTCCATCTATAAGCATTAAGCGATTTCCCTGGCGCAGAATTTCTTGGCTCGCTTGGGCACTACTATTCATCATTTCAATTTATGTTTATCTTGCACAAATAAAGCCGTCAAGCATCTACTTTGTTCGAGGCAGGGAGAGAAAGCACCATCGGGAGTAGTTTTACACTCCCCTCATCCATCCCAAACTCTGGAACAAACTTCTGGAACATAGATCTGCCTTGACATTGGCTTCAGTACTTCTCCTGGAACAATACCGCCAAAGGCGGAACGAATGGATATAACAAATCCATTAGCACGATGACAAACGGCATTCCATTTCTTTGCATCCTAAACAGATTCACATCTTCAGCAACAGCCAGGGAAAAAGGAAGCATTATGCAACAACAAAGCATAGTCACAGAGTTTACTGCATAGATTTCCTGTTCCTCGTTGATAGTTCACGCTCACGACCCACAACGACAACGCACGGATTAAGTTATGACCGTTTGATGCGACAAGATTAATGCTCCCTATTTGGTACCGAATTGATCAAAAGTCAGTGAGCAACGTTGATACCAAAACTGCATGCTCTTCTTCTCTCACTGTGCAAAGGGTTCATCTACCTTACACAGACAAATATTCCACACATACTGTGTTGCATCCGTCGCAATGGCAGCGTGTCACCTGCACAACGAACAGACGTTTTCGATCTCTTGTTTTCGTGGAATCTGAACGATCCTTTGGGAACGACTTGAGAACGACGTTTCGTCACAGGCGAAATTCTTGCGTAAGCGTTTACTTCAGGTTTGATCTCAAGGTAGATATCAACATGCCACGACGGCACTCCTCCGGCGTTCTTCTTGCATGCCTCTCATGTGCTCTAAATCACTCAAAATACGCGGCCAATGTACGTACAAACTGCTGGGCAACGTGTTTGGCTGTTTGTACGACCGTTTGTTTTGGGGTGTGCATCGTTTACCATCCGCACTATTCATCCGGTGCAGGGATGCTAAATTTTAATGATGCCTGCAATTTTGCTTCGGGACGTCAAGCAGTCCGGGAAATCCGGGGTCCCCCGGATGTTTGATGATGGCTTTGTTACGCAAAGGTTTCAGCGACCAGCACTAGGGACTCATGTCCATGCTGGAAACCATAACACTACATGTTAAACTTTCGCCAACCACATCACGACCATACAGTGTAGAAAAGGTGGTTGGAAGACATAAACGATGCGTCCTTGTGATGACATGTCCAAACAGGGCTATGGGTTTCATTATCTCGAGCAGGGTGTTTACATTGTCTAATTAACGAACAGCTGCACACAACGCGTGGCTTGCACGGGTGCACTATGGTGCAGCTAACGCCCCGGATATGTCAAAATCCTTTTTACGTTAGCAAACAACGCCACAAGATGTTCCTTTGTTTCGGTATAGTACCGTTGCGAAGAGCGGAGTTTCAATTGAAATCCTTGTTACGATCGCATTTGTGTATGATAAAAAAGATGATAAAACCAAAGAAAATATTGTTGTTTTCCAAAAATTTAGAATTAGGAAGATAGGTACAGAGCAACACGTGATGCATTCCCGAAACATTTTGAATTAATCTTTTGTATTGAATGCTTTAAAACAAATTCTATTTTTGCCAAAACAGAAAACCAACCTTCATTCTACATACTATAATGAAATTACATTCAAGTATCAAATATAATGCTCCTCAGTTGGGTGTTTTTCAATGCAGAGCGTTTTTTTCAATCTTAATGCTAATTTGAACGGTTAACGGACGGACTTTCAAAACAAACTTATTTCATGCGAGAAAGTAAATGAAAACTGACGTAATTAATATCCCATCACTTATTTCAAAAATACTGTAAGAGATGGATTTTGTTCCCATTGGTTTAGTTTCGTTTAGTAAGTAAGAGATGGGAACAAAATGTTTATACAAGAAATCCTTTACGCTTATTTGTATTAAAATTACTCAAATAAAACTAAAAAATTAGAAATAGGAGACTCACCATAGCTGGCTAATCACTCCTCGATAGTGGAAGACAGTCCGAAACATACATTTTATGCCATCATGGTACCGGACCTATCGTTTTAAAAGACCGGTGCCGCTATCAGTACATCTTAGGGACGCCTTATACTTTGTCTCCATAAGGTTACTTTAACTAAAGGTGGATAAATACATATTCCGAAATATCAAACATAGTCTAGAAAACCGTACATCCACATACATAGGGAGCTTGTAACATATTTTATTCACAATGGTCATTCAGTTGCTTGTGTTGAACATTATTCATTTTCGTAGAATACACTCATTATCCACACGAAAATGGATGAAAATGGTCAACTTTGCTTTTACCTCTTCGTATAATGGTCTATCGCACAGGCTGATCGGCATGGACGCAAATGGCATCAATATTCGATCGATTAACCATCATTCCATGCAGAGGAAAAAATAGAATAATTATCTCTCCCTTATTCTTAACCGATGATGTGTGTAAAAGCGGAACCATTTGCAAATGGAATCGTGTGTTCAAAATCCAAATAATTAACCCGGTCCCTCCGACGAGCCGTGTTTTTTGAAACTAAATTTATAACAGCCAATTAATTCATTGTAGTGTATTGTGCTATTCACTGCTAAATTGTAAAATTAGATACAATGAACATTTAAATCCATCTCTCATACGCTGAAATAAATGCTCATTGCTCATAAACTCATTCAATGTACGAAATTTTCGTATCACAGGCTGATTGCGACTGACTGCAACGACTGGTATGTATAACCAGGTCTGCGAAACTTCATTCAATATTTTTACCAAAGCGGCTGTAAACTCTCACGCTCACGACCGATACTTTTAACCTAAAATTGCGAAAGTGTTCGTTTAATCTCCTTGCTGCAATGTGATCTTATTGCTTTCCCGAAACTATTGTTCTATTTTCATTTAGCCTTCCACTGGCAGGATTGGCCTGAAAAGACACGTTACGTGGCATAAAGCTCACAAAAAAACTAGACATGAGTTGCGTTCGAGGTTTTTGCATCGTGATTACTCGCCGCCAGTGCTGTTATCTTCCAAGAAGGGCACGGTACACGGTATTCGTGATTTTTCATTCATCTGCCTGTTATCCGCTGAGGTATCATGTTCGGGTACCAATTTCACTTGAAAAACAAGGTCCAATAAAATGCTCGGACACTGAACTGCATGCAACGAGACCCTTCACGGGCAAATAATAAAAGTCAAAGATCCTGAACTAATTTGAATAGCGGCAGTCGTATTGGATGGTGCTAGGTGGCTCACCGATTCCATAACATACTTTATAAGAATAGCAATCCTGTTGTGATCTTTACGTGCCGTTCGGAAATTGGTAATTGGAGACTGTAAAATTCAAAACAGGACTAGACGTAACGAATTTCCAATCATTTAGTCCTTTGCGCTGTTATTGCTTATTACAATTTATGCCAATTACCTTATTATTTATAACTTAAGATTCAACGCAATATAAATAAAACCGATTTAGTCATAAATATTTTGAAAAGAAAAATATTGTTAGAATAAACGCTGTGTTGGACCGGAAAAGGGTTATTATCGACCGAAGCAGCAGGATCCGTAATATTTTCTTGAACCCTCAAAAGTATAAAAAAATGCAGAATGTTTTGGATCACACAGTATCAAAGACTTCATATTTCTCTGTTCGTTTTTGTATTAGAAAAGTTATTATATTTTAACAACATAAACAACAAAACATATATGTTTGTGCTGCGTTTACAAACTTGGAGAAAAAGTAAATCCGATTATTTTTTATATTAAAGTTAAATATTCTTCAATTGAATATCTTCTTCTACCGGATCTTCTACTGGATGGATGAAAGAGGTTTTAATTTTGATGATAGTTTAAAAATTTTAACAAAAATGTTAAAATCATGGTGCAAAAATTAAAAGGATAACAAGATACCAAGATTAATTAAGCCTATTTTAAACTATTTATCGATACGCTTTCATAACATCGTATCAGTCCTAGACGGTTGATGCTATTTATGACTACTTCATAAACAAATATGAAACAACTGTAAAGTTTTTCATCGCACATAGCCCAGGTTTTGTAGATTTTCATAATAAGTATTTGTGCGTGATGGATTTTTAATGTGAGTTGTCTACAAACCAAGTCATTTCAACGAAGGATAAAAAGATGTGTCAGGTGCCCTTTTTTCAAAGAGATATGTTTGTTTATTTTTTACGCGCTAAGGATCCATGCTCTATCGACGTATCGATAAAAATTGAAGAAGAGTGCATATTTTTCACATTTTTATTTGAAGGACACTGGAAAGCTAAAGTCAAAATGTTAGTTACAAAACCAACGTGACTACCGGATATTACAAATCCAACATGACCTACGATAAACAGGGATTATATCGGTATTGGTGTAATATTATCAGCATGGTACTGAAATAAACGATTAATAGAGCTACGTCAGCGACATAATCCATCATGCAAACCAACCTACCGGCTATTTGGCACCGTTTCATATATCTTCTGGTACCTATTTAAAAGGTTTTCTCGCTTCATTTGATGTAAGTTCTAAAAGAACGCCCATTTCACGATATTTAACAAAATGTTGCAGATATAGCAGCCCCTGTAGGAACTCAAAAAAGATATTGCGTTCTTTGATAAGGCGTAAAATTATGTAAATTAGCTTTGTCACATAATGTAGAGAAACGTGATCGATAGGCAATTTCGATGTTCCGGTTAAAGCCAATCTTCAGCTAGATAGGCACGATAGTTGTTGAATATTTTTTGCAGCCTGGTCTCAACCCGATCCAGTTTACAATACCATAGCGTTTCCCGTTGTTCAAAAGATATCACCATAGGGTAACGCCATTGGGCCATTCATTTCCCATAAAGCTCTACCTTTTCTATTCTGCTAGTGGTTGGACCGTTTGCTGGACTGGGTGGAAAACGATATTTATTCAAGCGGATTACACTGCTCGAGTACTCGTAAGCCCTGGTAACCGAGATTGGAATCCGTGCTCGCTACACGGTAGCCAGCGCTCCCGAAGAGAACTCATTTCACGGCCATCAGGTTTGTTATACAAACACATGGTTCCTTGCGAAGAAAAGTATGAGGGAAAAAGTAACAGGTAATGTGAAGAATTCGAGAAAATCTTAAATATTGAGCATTGCATGTTGTAAATGGTAGTCATGCTGAAGTAGAAGCTTCGTTGGTAACACCGTTGGTAAAATGGAAATATAGTACGTTTCGAAATACTTTCATCACTATATGCATACTGGGCTTTCTCATTCAAAGCTCACGCTGGTGCGAATCTTACACAAACAAGATCAGCTTGAAATACATCCAGTTGCGCTGTCTGCTTCAACCGAACTCTCTCGCAAGCACATTCGTCCGCATCCGACAGGATCATAAAAGGTAACTTTTAATCCACGTCCCTTTGCCATGGTTGGCGCGTCCGAAAACTTTTGAACCATATATTAACACGCCCCGTGTCGGGCTGCCAGTTCTGTGGAACAATTTGGGAAGGATAAAGAACTGATGAAAAAAGTTGGCTAACTTATCAGGTGGCAACTACCTTCAGGGTATTTTAACCAATCTTAGGCATGTTTTATTAATCTGTATGTGAAGTTACTCCATCGTCGGTGGATCGAAATCACGATTGCTCGCAGCAACGCAGTAGTAACATGTAAAGACGACGACCTGATGTAAGATGTGAACAGCTCTTAAAAAACCTGATCCTAATAATCTAAAACTCAATTGAATGTTAAAATACCGTTCAAAAACACAAAACTGCTATTTCCGTGCTCGGATAAACTAAATTTAAAATAAGAAATAAAAGATCTTATTCAAAGAGTTGTTTGGCTGATTTGTGTATATTTGGTAGTTTACTAAATAAAGCAAATTGTTGCAAATTATCAAAAGGTAACCTTAAAATAAATTCAATTTATAATGCCAATATTTTATCCATTGATCGGAATATAAATCTATTTGGAAATCTGGAAATTAAAGTTTTATTAGTTTATTAAACATTATTTTTATTAGTCAAAAATATCAAAATTAGTAAATTATTATACAATTTGGATCTTATTTCACACGATAGTTTCCATTAAAAAAGGTTATGAAATCATGACAGAATTCGTCACGATTCGTTTCGATGGAGATTTTCTTTGCTTTTCAATACCTTCCTCCGTTTATTAGTTTGCGCATTCCATCACTAACCAACCTTGTTAACTATGTTCATCTTTCCAGCGTGACGTTTACAGTAACAGAAGCAGCTAGAAGCGGATAGTCAAATTTATTGTCCGGCGTTTGAGATGCTGCTCAAGATGATCGGTCAAGGTAGCGACTACTACAGATGTCATCATCCATGCGCAATGGCAGAATGAATCGTTGTGGAGGTAAGCGTATGCAGCTCACGGTAGCACGAGCACTAACACCACTGCATTACGCGGCGGTAGTAGTGGCGGCCGCAGCACTGACAGGTGCGGTCGGTCATCTTGTAACACCGCCACTACTCAGTCGCACCACGATAAAGGTCCTAAGCCTGGCAGCTCATGCGGCCGACGACAATGGTAGTGAGACAATAGAGGATTGTGGCAGTGGAAACACGACCGATTCAGCGCTGGACGATGGTCGACCGTTGTGCGATCCGATGGCGGCCACGATCACGACGGTTAACCGTGCGACAGAGGAAACATTTTTCATCAACATCACCACAGCCAGCGGTGGCAACGGTAGCGGTAGCACGCTGGAACTGGATCTCTTCTCCACAGTCGCGACCGGCGTGGTTGCTACGATCGGGCCGGTTGATCCAACCGCTCGTCAGCTCGGTATGTCGAAGGCGATGGATGACCACTTTCTTATCGCCAGCTGGCAAGACTGCGTTGTTGTGATACTCTTCTGTCTGCTGATCGTTGTGACGGTAATCGGCAACACGCTCGTCATACTGTCCGTCATCACGACGCGGCGTCTCCGCACCGTCACCAACTGCTTCGTGATGAGCCTGGCGGTGGCTGACTGGCTTGTCGGTATCTTCGTTATGCCACCGGCCGTTGCCGTGCATCTCATGGGTAAGTAAACGTACCGTCATCCACTCCGACCATCATCGATTATCGTCCCGCTATCTTTAACCCGACTGTAAAATGTTTGTTTGCAATACTCCACCCGGTCTGCCTGTTCCAATCCCTCTGATCGGTAGCAGCAGATTGGACGGAGTTTCAATTGAGGGTCATTTCGATTACCAGGGCAAATGGAATTTTCGGTAAACACTCGCAATGACATGCGTATAAATAAACAACGCAACACTTATGGTTTTACAAACACAACCGTACGGACGCAAGCCGGGACGAATCTCTTGAATTAGATATCACCAATCACCCTCAGCAGCTTTCGCGTCCCGCGAGAAGCGTTGCCATCTCGGGTATCCGATAATCTGTGACCGATTCTGGTGCAAGAGAAGCGCAAGTTGTACGCTTCATTTTGGAAGCAGTGCTTCAGCCGTCGCATTCTCTTCCTTTGCGGCATGGGTTGAAGCGTTCACGAATTTGTTGGATGTGCTCTTGATTGCTTTTCAGAGTATAGTTGACATTCGCAGGATCCTTCTTCGCGGCTAGTGGAAGAAAGCTATTTCGTGCTCCCGTGGTTTTATTTGTACGTCTTGTTGAGTTTTATGCTGACAAAAGTAAGCAACGCAAAAAATATTTCAACAATAACAACAATAGTATACTTGCGCTCTAACCGCCGGGAAAGACCGACAGGAGCCGAAACTTTCACCTTGCGTTCCGCTCGAGAATCATTCGAGGTCGAGAAGCAAGCGCTAGTCGAGTTATTTTGCTCACCGCAGGATTTCCTCAGGCACGGCCGCTTGCTGGGAAGTTTTTTGCTGCTCACAAACAGCAGAGACATCCTCGCTGACCCTTTTTCTCAACTGTGATGGAATGCGAAGTTGATAAATTGATTTACGGTAGTTTTTAAATTTACGATACTGTCCGTGTTGAGCAGCGTTTAATTGCAAACGATGTGAAATGCTCTGCTTATTGTTTAGCGATCTTAAACGAGCGGATTAATGTATAATTTCGTGGGTGAAAAAAATGTTTTCCAAATTAAAATCAACCTAGCGATCGTAGTTTTTATATTTCATCGTTGAAGAAGCGTATCAATAAATTTTAGCTAACAATATCTCACTGATTCAACACAAATGAATAATTGATAAATTTTGTCGTAACGTAAAGTAAATCATTACTGATTTGCACGGTGAACGTTGGCAACCACCAATGGTGTGTTGTGAAATCCAATGTCATTTGATTTATTTTTATTGCATTACTGATTTAATCTTATTGTGAAATCTTTCCCTAACCGAATACGCGAGGTTTGATGGATATGTCTCACTAAAAGATACCACTTTAATCGACCTTATGATATCCACGAGGGCCATCCCGTCACTGCATACATCGGCAACGACATGGTCGAGAGGTGTCGTAAACATTATACTACCCAACTAGTAGTATCGATTTTGTTTCTTTTCCCATTGCGGTTCAGCACAGACCGTTCATAAAACGGGAGCTGTTTTACTGAACCATTTATTTGAGAAGCACATTTTGCAGTGACATAAACATGTAGTAAAAGATTTATACACGTCCCGAATCATGCCGGTGAACTATATTTCTCTTGGTTGGAAAGAATTACGAAGGAATGAATGCATAAAAAACTGGTTTTTCTTAAAAAAAAATTTTACAACGTTGCTGTTCGATTAAGAACTCTGTAGAAAGGAATAGTGCGGGAAAACTGGTCACTTTTCTTAGGGTTAAATTCACAAACCATGCAGTATACCTGTCTGCTACAACTGCTAAATACCTATTTTCATCTAGATAAACAAAGGCATGCCCTTTCATAGGGAGTTTTTTGACTAGATGTTTTATTCTTTCTATTTGATTTCATTAGCTTTTCATGCAAATACAACCACAATTTGATTTGAAGCTGCAACTCCCCATGCAGTCGCCAGCTGCTTTCGCTCCGGCAGCGATCGTTTAATTTACTCTCTACATTCCAATTTCTTCTAATTATTCAACCGCTAATTCTCGTTGAACAAAGTAGCATTGGTCACTGCATAAAAATGCATTGTGGGTACTAAATTACAGTTCGCCACCCTTTATCCTCACTGTTCGCTAGAGCGGCTACAATGGCATGGGGGAGCTATTAACAATGTCCTCTTATATGTCGGCTTTAGACCAAGGAATAGAGTAGCGAACATGCGATGAGAGCGACAGTAAAGTGGATAAAAAGGTGCACCATTTCCTTCATGCACACCGTCCGGTTTTAATCTGCCCGCTGGGTCATACAGGCACGTCCTGACGTTTATATTTTTGCATTACTTTTAATTTAATCCTGTTTTGCTGGTTCAACCATTTTTGATCGACTATAGTTTCTCTAGTAGCACATGCTACTGATCGTTGTTTGTATATTTGCATTTAATTTTCTTGTTGGCTATTTCTTACAGTTAGGTATCGTGTTAAAAAAAAAACATTGAAAAAATGGCATTACTTAAAATTCAAATTAAAATCCGCGCTCTTTTCCGTCATATTTCATCCTACTGTTGAAATTTTAGTCGTAGCTTAATACTTTATACCTTATGATTAATTTTTTGAAATAAAAACTATGCCTAATTACGTTCATAAAAATATTAATAAATAGCAATGGCTGTAGCAAAGGGCTTCCTAATAGGACTAATAAAAAACTAGTAATTAATAATTAAACGTTATTAAAAAATATCTTGAACGAATAACAACAATAGCTCTCAATATATAAAATATCAATAAATCATAAAATGATTAAGCATGTGACATATAAATTAACCATACCATTCGCTATAAATATTGAAAAATTTGACAAACCAGATTTTATTAAATAAAATAAAAAATACTAAGCTCTTAGAATAATCTGGAAATTGTATTATAGAAGTTCGTGTTAAATTCAATCCTCAATAAGAATTTTAATCTCTCTGATTATATTGAAACTTTCATTTATTCACAACATACATGTATGTTTACAAAAATTTAGCATCAAAGGATTTTTTTTTTAATAAAATAATTTAATTATGAAAATATTTTAACTTAAGTTGTGTACTAACAATATTGTATACCGCCGGTAGAGTCACAATGCAACTACCAATCATTAGAAAACCATTGGAAGCGTTTTCACGTTCTCTGTTGTCATTCTTGCACTCAACATTACGTGATTTCGATCGCAACTGGATCGTTGCTTGAGCCCAAATGGAGTGTCATTAAGACTATATAGGAGATATTACTTTTAAAGACAAACATTCTTTTCCCACTGGCAGTACCTCGCGATGTTGCGCTCTCGTTACGTTAGGTATTTGGCTAAACGGTACAACGTGCATTGGTAACGTATTTTAGCTCTCACAACCACCAACTCCAAGGAGTGGCTCGTGTCTCGATTGTTTGGTTATTTTTCACCATTCTTAGCTACTTCATTACAGCCCGCAGCGTAACGAACACATTCGCTTACCGTCTCGTTTTCTCTACTCTTTGCAGGTTCCTGGCAGCTAGGATGGATTCTGTGTGATATATGGATCTCATTAGACGTACTTCTGTGTACAGCATCAATTCTTAGCCTTTGTGCCATTAGTATAGATAGGTATGTATGGACGGCAGGCACGTGCTAAACTGAGTATTTTTTTGTCACGCTTTCTTGTACAGTTTTTCATTCCATTTTATTTTTGCGCTTACCTAGTGTAAATCTAGCCTTTCCCATCGCAGTGACATTTCATTCCAACACATATCGTCGATTGTACGACGCGAACCGGGCGTGCACGATATCATTTCGTTTTATTAACGCTCCATCCATCGTGGCCAATGTTGCACCTGGTGCCTAAGGTGAGCGCTTGTTAGCGTGTTCTCTACTTTATTTTTTTCTCATTTTGCTTCCAACGATGTAATGGTGACGAAATGTCTTTCCACCGAATGGTCTCTAAATCGGTGGCTTTGACATCAGCGGTAAGACCGCGCTCGCTTTGGTGACGTAAAGCAGAAAATCGTTCCGAGCGCTATGGGAGTGCCCAGGGTTTTGACATCACGTTTGATATTCAAACAACGTGGTGGTTGTCCTACGTGGCTCATACAGTTGCTATGGGACTATAAATTACGCGACTGGCAACGGGTGTGTTGGCACTACCGTGCGCAGCAATTGCGAATTTTTTCCATTCATTTCCACGGTAAAAGTGTAACGCCCGCGGTTATGAACGCGTACGCGGATGTTTGCTGATGCGGGCCACCATGCTTTCGTTACGTAGCCACTCGCATATCGCGAATTGGATACTAAAATCAGCAAACTGTCCAACTGGCTTCCCAGTAGTAGCTGCTGCCGGAAACTTATCAGCACTAATGGTCTCGAAGGACTTTTATCTACCATGACGAAAAAAAAACAAGCATAACACATCTCTCAATCACAGACCAGACGGGTTTGTGTACAGCAGTTGGAGTTGGAGTAACAGGAACAAAGAGTAGGAGAAAACCAGGTACTCATCATATTCACCGATCGGAGGTAGAGGGAATCGGGAAGCTCTATAAACAAACAACAGCCGGCATGCAGTTAGTGATAAACCTCGATTGGCAAATTGCTGAGCCCATTATGATTCTAGGCCCGATTTCGACCGTATGCCGGTACGGTAACGGTACGGATTTCTTTGTGTCGAGCAAATTGCTTCATCAGCAAAGGTCCGAACGGTTAGGAAATTGGGCGACTAAGTCGCACAAATGGATCGTTCTGACCGTCCGATAACAGGTCAGCCAGTCATATATGTTATGACTTTCTTTGTGATTTCAACTGGCACTATGTGTTTGGAATGAGAAACTTTTGCGATGGTTTTGGTATTCCTTTTATTTGGGAGCGTACAACGGTGTAGAAATATAACTAACAAAACATGACAATTAATGCTTTATTAACACATTATCAACACTGTGTCCAATGCTACGTTGTCATGAACTTAGATAAATGAATGAACTCGTCAACAAACAGATCATTTTTTTTTGACAAGATGAACGTATTCTGATAAAGTAGTGATTGATTTATTATACAAACTAAAAAATAAAAAGGAATAATCTTTTAGCGATCATCATCATCATCAATAGCTCAAATATATAATGTTTGCTAGATTATTGAGTGTATGAAACTCGTACTTTATAAAAATTGTTTTTTGTTCAATTGTAAGCAAGACTTTAAAATAGTAATGGAAACCATATAAATATAAAAAGACTTATGCCACGAACGAAAACAATGAGTACATAAGAACAAAATAATTTAATAACAAATTTAAAAGTCTAGCTACCAAATTAAATTTTTTCGATTTC
Organism: Anopheles farauti; assembly: GCA_000473445.2. Lineage (NCBI taxonomy): Eukaryota > Metazoa > Arthropoda > Insecta > Diptera > Culicidae > Anopheles > Anopheles farauti. The sequence goes on along the minus strand of KI915046.1, from coordinate 5,820,422 downwards.
GAAGTGGAAGTGTTCCAACTTCAATGGAGTATATTTAGTATGAAGGTGAGGGTATACCACGGCATAGGGGTAATAATAATAGGCAATTATAACACACTTAATAAATAATATCCATAAAAATTTCGGTTACAACAACAAATCGGTATATTCTGTGTAGTATCAATAAAATTAAAGCTGCTGGTATTTGGTAAAGTGGTCAAATGATAATAGTCACCCAGTTTTAAAAACCTTCAAGCTACATTTAAAAAACATGATTCAAATACACCAACAATATTCAGTATGTTGTGGCTCATGAATGCGATTAGGATTAATTTGTACAAAACTTTGTATTTAATATACATGAACTTTTTTTTTTTACATGATGTTTGAAGATGACGCTGAAAAAGATAACGCTTTACAAGCCTTAATTTAACACTGACGAAGACCATGACGCATGATGTGTAAGTCAATCACAACCTCATTGTTGTCAATGATGTGGATGACGCAGTTTACAAACAGAGATCAGATTTGTCTGCGTTTGTCTGCACTTATGAATAACAGTTCAAATTAACAATTATTTCATGAAAAAAAATCAAAAAAAAACAAAAAAAAAGTTTAAAAATATACGGTATGAGGATATTTCTTACTCAACCCGGTTTCATCGAAAGCAGAACAGCAGCTCCGTAATGAATGTTTCCTCCAGGGCTGTGTCAAAATACAGCACACGAAGCATAACGGCATGAGGAGAATAAATTACATTCATATAACAGCGCATAAACTACCGCACACGCGAGACTGAGGGTAAAGGCAATGAATAATTTCCAACCAGCAAGTTGAACCCGTACATACGCGAAAAATGAATAGCAATCTGATCTCAGCAGAGCGATGAAGAACGGAAATGAGCGAACCGTCGATGAGAAAAAGCGAATCTCGACCCTACTGGGTCAAAGAACCAAAATGCCTGCCGGCAATTTCGAGATCCCGGAGGGTTATTCAGAAGCACCGCCTACTCTGAGAAAAGCATTAGAGACACATAAATGCAGATGTTTGTGATGATGGTGGTGGGAATTGTAGTGATGCTGCTGCGTTCTTCTTATTCGCGGCAAGATTAACCCCGCTGAACATCGTCCTAGCATGACTGCATGTTTGCACTACGAGAGCTAATGTCAACGATGCTAACGATGATAACGAGCGCGATAATATGCGTTCTGAACAACGCAAAAGATACCACAAATAGATTTACATCATACCGTTATAACGTTTACGCTCTCATCACGTTTGGGTGCTCCTTTAACGAACCAGAAAAGGTGTGAAATGGGCTCGTATGCTTCGGATTAAAAAAAATGTGACCATTGCACGGTAACCGTCGTAAAATTCGTCAAGGGAAACGATATTTAATGTTGGTGAGAAAATTGGAAAACCTAACCTCGGGCCTTACTGTATTTCTCAAGAAAGAGGGTCAAAGTTAGGCAACGCTACAAGAAATTTCACACCTATACACTTACACTCTTATTCTCTGCTGAAGGATATTTTTTCAATGAGCTGGGAACAGAAGTCGACTAAATATTATAGTCAGCAAATTACGTTAGAACTCTGGGCCAATCGATCGTCTAACTCAATTAAAAGTACGCTCCAGAACGACGACGCTGTTGATGATGCTTATGATGGTAATGGAACTGTGAATTCATTTAGCGCAAACTTGCTCTGCTGTTCCTAGGAAATCTGTTGAAAATTAGTGCACGGGCGCAGCAAAACTTTTGCACAGGAATTTGAGTCTGTACAGCTGCTATAAATGCATTGTTTTTATTTTTACGTTTCATCCTTCCATGGTAGGTAGAATCGTAAAAATACGATTACGTACTAGCATGTTGTACCAATAGCGGCGCAATCAACTAGATCTGGAATGTTGTGAACTAAATTAAGACAACTCTTCCACCCGCAGATAAGACATAACCATATCGTAACCGTGCCAGAATCCAAACACGTGGCCTCGTGAATCGGGAAGCCGTAAGCAGACTAATTAATCAGCTTATCCAAAAGGGTTCGCATGCTTCAGCAGGGCCGAGATTACAAGTACGCGAACGTTCCTGTTGCCGTGGAGCAAACCACGAAAAATCACAACTTAACCCACCACAAAATTCACACCAGCGCCTAGAAGTAATTTTTGCACCCTCATTAGACATCGTCCCGGAGGAATCAGCACGAGCGTGTGTACTGCCTTAAGCAACGGCATGCTAGCTATGTAATAAGAAGTCCCGGCACAAAATGTTTCACTACACAAGAACATCGTGGAAGCAAAGCAAATGCGCTGGAACACTCGAAACATTGCGCCAGAACTTGAAATGTAGCTGAACTGTTTCACGGTCTGTCAAAACTCGACACAAATCGTTGCACTTGAACGATTTACACGATTTAGCGTTCATTTTAGTTGTTTCATATTGGACTTGAAGGTCAGGATTACGTAAAGAAGAATGATTTTGGTGTAAAACAAATCGGTAGATGATTCACCAAACTTTTATCTCTCTTTAAAGCGTGGGATATAATATTCGTAAATAAACGACACGACTTTGCTCAAATGGCGTGTATTTTCGTACATTTACTGTCAACCAAGCATTATAGAATTGTTTGTTTTGTGTGAGATCTGATTGATATTGAAATTAGAAGAATTCAGATGTTTTATTTTTGAAATGGTATCATGTCACTAGATTTCAAAAGCATTCAATGTTTTTATAGTCTACATTTTCTGTTTTTGTTCGCTTCATAGTTTATACATTTTAATTACTAATTGTAATCCGCATCTTGCCATGAAAGAACAGTAGGCAAATTACGTTGTAAGCAATTTTAGAAACTTTGAGCTCAAAACACAATGCTCGGCATAATGCTAGAGCATCGTTATGCAGGTTTTCTCTCGGATAAGATTCAAATTCTTTGAGAACCATTTGAATTATTGCAATCAGTTATCTAATTATTTTAGTTCAATTTATTTATCAAATTCAATTCCATCGTCACGTAGCGTATGCTCTCGACCAAGGTGGTAGAATTTATTTGCATCGGTAGTTTCGGAGAATCTAAAGTATAATTCGAAAACCCTAACGCGAATAAACACAGAGCTGCTTTACGTCGCTTGCCAAATGTTTCTACTCCAGGCATCACGCACATCGAACGACATGGGGGAAAAATATTGGCAAATCTTGCCACCATTATTGACAGGTTACAAACAGAACTAAACTATTCAAAATGTGTTCACATTGACTATCACTATCAGTTGTGAGAGTATCATTGTAAGTTGTGAGAGTTTTGTCTGTTTGCCCTCGTTTATTAACACTCTATTTATAATTAATTCGAAGCACATCTGCACTCTAACATCATCTAAATATTGCTTAGGTAGATCCAGCGTTCTTGCACTCTGATAAAACAGTTCGATAGGTTCCGCGTTATGTTTTACCTTTTCAAATAGTGGTGGGCTTTCGGTGGAACTTGTTAAGCGTTGGTGGATTTTTGTATCTGATAAAAATTAAACAACAATGTAATCAATAACAATTTAATATCATTAACGCTACGTATTTTCTTAATTTGGGTAATTTGGTAAAAATATTAAACTCAGATTTAACCTTTAATTTACTTCCCCTGTCCAATATTACCGAGACAACATCCCGCTATTCATAAGCTTGTAAAAAGATATGCGAGCAAACGGATTTTAATATCTTAGAAATATATTTTTATAATTTGACAATGGAGTAACTATTTGTAAATCTAATTCAATTCAATTATCCTTGTTTGATCGAATCGACAAATAGGAGTGGTTAATTAATGCTTTTTAACCTACATCTGGCACCTTGGCTATATACTTTTAACCTTTCACAGATCCGAGAAATACCATATCATGGCTCTCCGTTTACTGTGATACTATCAATTACCCTAATTGCCAGTCTTTTGCAACAAAAAACATTCATTCACTCACACATTATACGGCAACGTTCAACTATTGTTCGCTTATGTATCCGTAGATATCTAGCCGTAACACAACCATTAAATTATTCCCGCCGTCGGCGCTCGAAACGGTTAGCGCTTCTGATGATCCTCGTCGTATGGGTGCTGGCACTGGCCATAACATGTCCCCCGATTCTAGGATGGTAAGTGCTCGGTACAAAACAAGCATCATGTACGGATGGTTAAGCTGATGTGTTCTGATCCGTTCTTGTCTATTCCTAACGTACCAGGTACGAACCAGGCCGACGGGAACTGGACCAGTGTCGGTACAACCAGAACGAAGGCTACGTTGTCTTCTCGGCTATGGGCTCGTTCTTCATCCCGATGACAGTCATGGTGTACGTGTACGTTCGCATATCATGCGTCGTCGCCTCACGGCACGATAAGATGACGGAAATCGAAGTCCACAAGGTACGTACGCGGACGTTGTTCGGCAAATGCCGCAGGTTAAGGCTCGTGTCGGATCTTCGCTCCGGATTATGCTTTAGTCCACCGGTAAAGCCAGCACTGTGGACAGCTGTTGAATACTAATAGAATCACTGTTTGACCTGGCAACCGTTGCAACCGCGCCTCGAGGGTACAACCGTGGACCGTGGGTTGTTGTAGCTATTACCTTATGGGAGTGGCGAATGGAATAGGTCGAGAACGGAAGGGCCGTGTTGAATCTACAGGAAACAGCAACCTTCCTGCAAACATTCAAATTTATTCCATTCAATTGTTTATGCGGAAAAGAAATCATGATTTATAACGCGGGAATTGTGTGCCAGACGAGTGTGAAATGCAAACAAATTTCATGTTTACAAACCATTTGCTGCGAAGAATGTGACAGTGGAAGTGCCATACTTTATTTTAAAGCCATTTGACGGAAAGTAAGCTCATTTGTGGATGTGTTTATTTAGCAAGATTAGATATTAGAATTATCATGTATTGACGAAAACAAAACAAGATTGAGATAATATATGTTATTTATTTTTTCTTTTATTTGCATTACGACCAATGTGGTCTTAAGTACTCTATAACAGATCACTAGTACTTTTATGATTCCTTTGCAAGATGATAAAATCCAAATAGTTTCATTTTCAATTATGAACAGAATAGTTGTTTGTAGTTTTGTGTTAAATAAACATACTCTGATCTTTATATTAACGGTCTACATATATGTTTCTTTATATTTTGAATTAAGTGAAACGGCACTCGTCATTGAACGCTTATTTTGTGCTTTCCATGTTTTTTAAATTCATACATAAAATATGACCCACATAAAAAGATATAGTTAAAAAAATATGGTAACATTATTTTAGGTTCTAATATTCTTCCTGCAGACATCATAAATTCGATTTAAATCATGAAACACCACGAATATCCCATCCAAGTGGCATTAATTATATTTACCGTATTACGAATCATTTTCGGTAAAGTCGCTAATTAATCTGCTAATGAATTTCACCACCCGGAAAATCGCGCATAACTGATAGTAATTACAAAGAGCACGTTTAGTTGACAATAGCCTTTGCAGTGGCGTCCCTTTCGGTATCCGTGGTGAAATTGTGCGAGCTCATGCTGCTTAATTATGCGGCAGACTATGCGGAGCAGCCATAAATTTTGCTTCTTTTTCAGCGATTCATGCTAATTATCCGTAAAGGGCCGAACTCCTGGTTCACATTTGCGTTTGCTTATCCATTTCTCGCTTATCATTGCTTTGTTGCCATATTGTATTTGCAGAAAAGTCACCGCATTCGTGAACCCGAGGAAGATGGCTATCAGTCGGAGCAGGACCCGATTCCACTAAGTCCGAAGCAAAAGCGTTCCTCGTCACAGCTATCCACCGCCACTACGACCTACGTGGCCCAGTTGGGACCGATGCTGGACGACAGTGGGCTACCGCCAATAAAGCCGACTATGAAGCGAAACCATCACAAAAACGGGCACTACGAGCTGATGGATCTGAACACGAGCGGTATTAGTGGAAAAACCACAATCCTTTGTGATGCGGGCACCGACCAAACCAGGATGGTCGGTAATGTTAGGGACGAACAACATCAGGAGCAACCAAGCCTCGACGCCATTGTCGATGATTCATCCATCGATCTGGGCGATAGCGCTGAGGGCAACATGAGCGCAGGTGTTCTATCCACTTCGACTACTGTTGCTGGCGCGGCCAATTACAACAAACTTTCCTCAACGGCCGAGCTCTGGTCATCGGGCAATAACGTTTTCAATCAACAAAGCCACAAACCACAATCCCATTCGATGACGAGCTCACCACCGCTTTCGCAACAACAATGTTTCCACCACCACCATCATCATCACCATCACCACCATCATCACCATCACGACGGGCATCCGACGGCGGCACTGGCCGCAGCGGGAGGTCTTCGACGGAACAATACCGTCAACACTTCCATAACGACCTCAACCTGCAGCACGGTGCAGCTGGTGGGAGGACCACGGGGAACAAGTGGCAACAACATCCGCGTCCACCAGAAGTCCCTCTCGTCACGCATCTCGTCGATGAAACGCGAGAACAAAACGACCCGAACGCTCAGCATCGTCGTCGGGGGCTTCATTGCCTGCTGGTTGCCATTTTTCATCAACTACATCATCACACCGTTCCTACCGAAGGACTGGACCGTACCGAGACTCGGAGAGTTCTTCACTTGGCTCGGATGGATCAACAGCGCGATCAATCCGTTCATCTACGCCTTCTACAGTGTCGACTTTCGGGCCGCCTTCTGGCGCTTAACGCTGCGGCGATTCTTCCGCAACAGCGAGAAAGCTCCGTTTGCCAACATCCACCAGCTGTCAATGCGGGCACGATGAGGTGCCATAGGAAACCGTTTTTTCCACCGGCGCTACCCGGACCGAAATCTCGAGAGAAATATGGTATACATCGGTCACAGTTTCGCTCAATGTGCTACGAATTCATATTTGCGTGATGAATTCGCGACGTGTGAGCGACAAGATGGCAGATGTGATCCATCGGTATCCGGCTTTGGTCAAATGGGCAATGACCAAAGCCGGGCAACGATAGTAAATTGATTCCTACGGGAAGGTACCAAGCACTATTGTCCGATGCAATACATAGTGTGTAATTTGTTTGTCACAAACCCGTTGAGATTATATTCGTTCGTAAGGAAAAGGGTTGAAAAATTTGTGTTTTTATTGTTAACCATTTTTAGCAGTGTTGTTTTACTTACGAGATCATTTCGATCCGGCGATGTTTTAATTCTCATCAAAAATAGCAAGATTTTTAAAAACAGATTCCAACGTTATTTTCGCGCATTGTTAAAGCGGATCCAAAATTTTAATTATTTCTTAGTGATTATCTGAATCAGTCGAAACTAAATATTAATTTAATAATCTTCGTATATGTGAGCGCTGCTTACTATACAATGCGACTCAATGCAAAAAGTCAAATAAAAAAGGTTGAAATTAATCCTGAGTACGCATTTTCACGTTCAAAGAATACACATTTCCATTTAATGGCTATAAAAAATTTGTTTTTATTTATTTCTTAACGTTAAACAGTTATGTTTCTTTAAAAACGGGTATAATTAAACCAGATAACATTTATATGGTTGTCCATCAGACCGATCTTATATGAAAATTACGGTATTCTGGAATTCAAGAGCGCTTATCGAGTCTAGGTGAAATATAAGATTTAGACAAACACCTGAAAAGAAAAAAAAATTCTGACGGTAATTTGGATATGTTCTAATAATATTTTTCAAAATGAAATAGACAATCATTAACACAACAATTCATAAATTTTAATTCATTTTATCGTATATTTAATTGAATGGAGTTTCTAGAAACCGTAGTAGCTTCGATGTGGCCGCACTACTCACAAACGCAATTACCCATTTAATAATTTTGTTTGGTCGTGTTCGGTATCGTGTCTATACGCCTTATTTATCGATTATTACGTTTCAACATTCTTTGTTAATCCATCATTCTTATACAATAAAAACTGCATTCCCCTCAGTGATAAAAATTCGATTGAATTTATAACAATACTCTCGCTTTTTATAATGTCCTTGACTATAATACTTCCATCTCGGTTCACTTTTTGAATGCGTATAGTTCTGTAAAAATGTATGTTAAAATGATATATTTTACACAAACTGAGAGAATTTGTATTAATTTTATCTCATCGCGGACTCGGAGTTGCTGCCGGTGCTATTAGCATTTTTTTAAACTATTCTCCGTTGCAGATACTTCTCAATGGTTTGTTGTACCAGGTTGTGTCATGCTAGATAAAATCTTACAATATCGATCACAGTGTAAATATCCCATGAGACGCTGGTACACCAAGCTTCATGGTACTCTTGAACGCTAAAAAAACATCGAGAAGCATAAAAAAGTATGCATGGTGCGTAGCAGATACAGAAGAATAATAAAAACGCACATTCCCATTGGAAGCTAGCTTCATTGCAGCTTACCTTCCTTCACGGGTCACATTCATCATTAAACCACACGGTGAACTGTACCCCCATTGCTACAGCCTCACCACCCACGGTGACCGTTTCCATTCATGCTCTGTGCTTCGTCAAACATGTTCCCAACTACAGTGTAGCTTGCTACAATTATTCCACTTGCCGAGGGTTCCAAGGGCTCTTCTTGCCTAGTTTTTTTACTCACTACAGGTTTTACAAAAGGTGTCGTTGAAAGGTGCAGTAGACCGGCACACAAAACATCGCGAACGTACCATCGCACGAATGAAAATGAAGTGTCATCGTTTCACATTTGCCGCCATTTTGCTACAAGCTTTGTATGTCCCTTTGTTGTCCTGTCACCTCGACCAGAAGCTGGGAGGTCTTTTCATTGTTTGGAGGGCGCATAATAGGATTCAGAGTATAAAGTGAATGAATTGAGAGAGGAGTATATTGGCAAAAACACAGTTTCATCGCTGTAGTCAATCTTCTGGCGGAAAAGTAGGAGAAAAGGCACTTTTACTCGTACAAACAAAATTGTCAGAATTGATGATGCAACGAAAGCGACAACACAATTAAATAAGATCTTTTTCCGGCAAATGAAATCTCTCCGTTTCATCGTATTTCGAGTGATGGGAATGAGATGTAGCATTTATTCAATCAATTTAAACTCACCTATGAAAAACCAACTAGTTTTCGTAAAATTTTTGTACAAAATTAAGCATACCATTTCTCCTGTTACAAGCTGTATAATATGTCTCTTCTCTTTTTATTTCAAAAAACTCCATTCAGTTTTACGATTTGTCACCAGTCTTACGGAAATATTATTTTAATGACTTTCTGTTACCAATACGGGTTGATTTCGGTAATGGTTCATCAAATGCAGATTGCACCTGCTAAATGCTGTTGATCTCCGTTTAAAAAAAGAGCTCTCGAATTGGATTTGTAATATCAACAGTGTGTGCTTTTACGTGTTTTCGGAAAGTGACTAACAAAAACTCCTTTTTATTTACCGTTTAAAAAACGTTCTCCAATATATCTTCAACTTCTTCTTCGTGCACAAGCATTAAACAAACAACGATGCATCTTTTCAGCAATCCATAAGCCAATACACAAACAAGTTGCAAATAAATTTAGCGATCTATCATTTTGTTCATATTATTTTTATCAATAAAAACAATGTATACTATGTGAAAAAACGCTTCAATTTCTCTTAATAATTAAGAAACAAAATTCAAACTGGTTTGGACAACACTTCTTATAAAGGATTAAATAAGCAGGCATCACTAGCAATTACTTATCGAAGTTTAAATTCAGCTCGAGTAAACTCCGGTGTTGCTGCTAAAACAGTCTGACATCTAACCGTGGAGGTCCTGGTAGCAAATGCTCAAACGCATCGAAGATAGCGATAAAATCTAGTAAAAGTTAAAATAATTTTCCGTTCTTTCATTAGAAGCACTAAGTCATGTGATGTATTTAGGTACGCTGTGAGGAAAAAACAAGGGATTGTAAAAGAGAGAAGAAACCATGAAAACAAACACAAAAAACGAAGGAAAAGCACATTGAATAATATATGCATTGGAGTGGAGAATTGAATATAATTTTTCAATTAAAAAACTAAAGTGAATAGAACATTTTCTGATACAGCTACATCAGCATGGAAGTATGTTACATAAAAAATGAACATTGTTCTTGCTGGTGGAAGCGTAGCGTGTGGGTTTACTGGTGCGGTGAACTGAACGCATAAAACGAAATACGACGACACAAGTTTTACCTTATTCTACACCTCGAACCACTGCATCCACCGAACCTACCAGAAAACGCCGATACACTAGCGAGAGCGAAATGATATTCCGAGCGTAAACAGCATTTGTTTTTGTTCGAATTATGAAAACCATCCACCGCTGTTGAATTGAATAAAGAGGATTACTAAGCTAGGCTATAGCATGGATGCTTTGTGTGTTGTTTCAAATGGTTTTCTCCTCCTCATCTAACATATGCAACAGCCCCACGGTCGAATGAGTTGAGACGATCCGAATTTTCCGAATTTTTCCGATCCGATTTTTTTTTTTTTAATTCTTTAAATGTCACTGAATGGATTTACAAAACGAGTAGTAATGCTGCATCAATGTTTTGCTATAAATTTTGGTATTTTCAACTATTCCAGAGTGTTTACAGCTTTCATTTTAATACCAAAAAAATATCGGTAGCTATATAGAATGGGACAATTGACACTCAGCGTACCCAACCATCGCAGACAGGGTACCATCTTTTCCTGGAGGGGGCTGGAGCGACCGGAAATTCCGTTTAGTTCCATTTCATCCCTTTCCGTTCGGCATCGTCTTGTTGCTGCTATGCGAGCGGTGCTGATGCCGGAGATGACTTCGACAATGATTTGCCGCAAGACCTACGTCAACAGTCAGGTTCACTCACTTTACCGAAGAGTGTCAAGCTAGACTTTTAACGCGACGGCTCGTGCGCGGAACGGAAGTTAGACCGCTAATTTGACAACTGTTACCACTTTCGCTCAATCGATCGTAGCATACCGCATCCATTCAGAACAAAAAATCTCAGTTTTAAAACCTGAAATCAAGGATTTTGGATTTATAACATAAGTTGAAGACTATGTAAGTATATTTCTTTTTACTTCATCCAAATCACACTAAAATGTATAATAGGCACAACAAGATGCTCCAAATGCTCTATTACAATTGAAAAAATATGATACTATACCATCCTTACTAAACTGGTATTTACTTTGCTGCCTATTATGTTAATGAAATTGAATTAACATAGGTTTATGTATGGTTAGTTCTAAAAAATGAAATAAAATATAAAAATTGTTTGATAAATTAACTTATTTATGTCAAACGTATAATTTCAGAAGTCATTAATTTGATGCACTAACTTTGTATTTCAAAATCAACAAGGTTATTTTATTAAGTAACTAAACGTAATGTGAAGGAGCGAAGGGTTAAACAGGTTATCACTTATGTAAAAGATTTATTTTTTTAAATCATGCTTGAAAATTTTGATGGATGTTACATAATATTACATTCATTTAATTAAATTGTTTAAATAATGTTTGAATAACCGAACCGTTCATATGAACCGTTTTCTGCTGGTGTCAAGTGACAAGTTAAACAGAAAAAAAATCTGTTTATCCGCTCGCTAAAGGGTTTTACGCCTGAAGAAGAAGAAAAATATGAATATATTGAAATTAGTCCTACGTAACTGATTTTATACAAACAATATTCATTTTTTCATATATTTCTTTTGTCCACCAGCATTTACTTGTATACCATAGTTAATAGGTCAAAGATTTGACAACAGAGGGCGCTTCGAAGGAACAATCAAGCTTTTAGACAAAATGGTACATCAGAGCTTTTAAAATCATGATATGAATCTAAACTAAACTACGATACTCAAATGACATAGTAAAAATAAAAACTAAACAATGTTTTATGTTAGTTTACGCGTCACAGTGTGAGCATAGCCTAAAAACAATGTGATTATTTCCAAGTTTTGCTTTGATTGCAATAAACCAAGCCAAATCTAACGCTGTATTTATTTTTATGCTTTTACGGAAAATTTAGTCAATACGTGTACGAAAACATGTACTAAAATAAAGAATATGAGGAGATATGCTGTGCTAACAATTATCGACACAATTATGAACATGAAAATTAGCATGCAACGTAAACAATTAGCATGCACCATCTATTTAATTGTACAGCATTGTAGTCTATCGACTATGTTAAAATAATTCCATTCTAAACTGCTACACAAAATTTAAAATGTCAGTCTAAGCTCTCCACAGTTACTTTACGTGAAATAAATCAATTACGAAACATAAATTTCGCATGAAAAACCAGGCGTCTCCACCAACAGCAAACTTTTGCTCACATAATTTTTGTTTTTGCAGTGCTTTTGATACATGGTTTGGAATGTTATTCTTACGCTTGAATGCATTCCAAAATTATCTTCATCTGTTAATTTTTAAAATTTATTCGAGCTACATTATTCTTTACCATACTTACATTTATGCATCTACTTTTTCTTTACTCATTGTATAAAATGTAAAGTATGTTAAATATATCACGAAATAAAATTGAAATTGAAAACATTAACTAACATTTTCATAAAAGCAAACATTGTTTAATACTGTATATTTATACCAATGATAGTAAAAATAGATTCAGGTGTTCTGTATCTGAATTGTAGATCACAATACACATTTGCAGCAATTTAAATGATTTGACTAATTTTACTATTCATTGAAATGAGTTGAATATGGATGGCCATTTATTCATCTATCGTAACCTATTCATTATTTTACTGAACATGTCTTTTCTTTGCAGCCTTTCGTATAAAAATAGTTTACATTTATGTGTTAATTTCTGAAAATCCATTATTCCCTTTCTATTACTCTTTCATTGATTACCACAAATCTTCATACCCTCCATTCTAACGGATACACAGTTAACACATAGTCGCACAAACAACGAATATATTCCATAGAGATTCTTTTTGGTTGAATTTTTTTCGAGCAATCCTTTCTCAGGACATACGGAACATTTTCACATGAGAAGTACCGTTTATCCCCGATCGATGGTTGGTAAAATTGGTTACCACAAGGGTTTTAGCGACAGAGTGAGAGAGAGCACAAGCATCTGTATTTTCGCCGCTTTGCAAGCAAATATCGCTTTCACCGACAGTGCAGCTCAAAGAAACGTTTCATCCTCTACGACACTGGTGGATACCGCGTGTGTTCCGTTGACGATGTTATTTGTGTTCAGTGTGCCTGTGATTCCATTGGCATGATTGCCATTGGCACTGAGTACCACACTGCCGCACGTGGCGGTCGTGGTGATTGTGTCTGTATTTGTGTTTGCAAGTGCTGCCATACCGGCTGCCGAAGTAATCGTTCCGTTGTTGCTGCTATTGTAGTTCACAGAACCTCGCGTCGGTGCAACCTGGAATGTGTTGGTGGGCATCGAATAGGTCATTTTGTACTGTTGCGCCCTCTGCGTGCATAGACCGTAGCTGCGTTTGGAAAGGGATACGGGGATTCGGGAGCAGAAAGAAAATGTTAGGATATTAATGTGGAGTAGGGATTCATAAAGCAAACATGCAGCAGGTGCTGGGTCGGATACTTACTTTGCGAGCAGTGAGAAGAGATCTTTCCTGTACTGGACAGTTAAGATAGCGTACAGGTAGGGATTGGCACATGAATTCAGCGGATAGAAGAACACCAACAGAATCTTGGACTTGCTTACACCAATCAGTGGGTAGCCGGCGATGGCAGTTAAGCCAAAGAATGCAATTGGCGCCCAACAAGCAAAGTTTGTGAACACTAGCAGTGCCATCTTTTTCGCTACCGTCATTTCCCCGCTGTGCGCGGTACGTGCTGCCTGGCGTGTTTCCTTCCCAAGTGAAAGATAGATCTGTGCGTAGCAGACAACAATCACGACGAATCCACATCCATTCACGACCAAAACCGTCAGAAGGTAAGCAATGTCTAAGCTGTCCCGTGCCTCCATTGGCAAGCAGATCGATGTTGACGAGTAGTTGCTGATGCCGAACAGTGGGAACGATGCCATGGTGATGGCGTATACCCATCCCACGACCATAATGTACATCGCGGCCGATAGCTTAATACGCCGATTCAAGTAGATCGCGTGTGTGATCGCAAACCATCGTTCGAGCGTTACGATCGTAAGCGTAAATATCGAAAGATGGCTGGCAAACACGGTCAAAAAGCCAGCCACCTTACATCCCACGCCGTACTGCCAATCGAACGCATAATTGAAGTATTCTCCCATCGAGTGAGCGTCGATCGAAGCAATCAGCAGCAGATACAGACCCATGCACAGGTCGGCAAACGCAAGATTACAGATGAGAAACTTCGGTACAGTCAAATCACTACGGTTGGAAAACAAAACAACGACTACAGCCACATTGCCGAACACGGCTAGTAATACCACCACCCAGACAGAGCCACGAAGCCAATGGGAGCCCATCACATCTTCGCAAGGATTTAGCGCGTCTGGCATCGGGTAACACTTGACGTCGAAGATCCTGTAGGAAGATATTAGCACAGAATGATTTTAAACATTTTCTAAGGAAACAATTAAAAGGCTGTGTTACTTAATTTCTTAATGTTATTGAATTGAACTTAGAACAAGATTTTCGTATAATCGCTTTTGTTAAGCATAATTATTTTGTTTTCAGTTAAAAACAGTTAACTAATACATTTCCTGAGCATAATCTAAAAACTTCCTCATACGACAAACGGTCCACGGTGTTTCAGCTTAGAAAAACTAGACTTAGAAGAGTCGATGATCTGGGCTACTAAAAATGATTAATTATGAATGAAAAATCTCCAAAGATATTTGAAAGTGTTTTTCGAATCTGAAAAACTTTGAAAATAGTAGTCATTTGCATGACCTATTCATTGCAGTGTATGATACCATTAGGACGATTTTTGGCATGCTTTTTGTTTTACATACTACTGGATACTCACATTGGTGTCAGATTACCGCACAATGCCTCCATTGACGAAATATGTGCGACCGTTTCGTGAAATTCACCCAGTAGAGGATTTTCTGTGTACATACCACCTCCTCCACCACCTGCACCAACACCCCCAGCTCCCAGCGCTTGATCGCCTTCCTCGGCCACGGGCAGACCGGTGATGGGCAGCAGATAGCTATCGTCCACTATCTCGCCCATACGCTTTTCGAAAATATCTATACCCTTTTGCAGCGGTTCCCCCCTGTTTGACCGTTCTTCACCCTCGTCGCTCGACAATCCTGTTAACCGGAACCAGTGGCGAAAGTTTGAGGCCCGCCGTTGACGACTAGCTCGCTCCGGGTTCGAGTCACTTGCCGTTCCATCGGTATCAAGGACGGGAGGTGTTTCAGCACTCGATGCCACTTCCAGCTTGATGTGCGGCGTTGAGTATCCGTTTGCTATGCATCTGTGCTGCACTTCATAAAACTTCTTCAAGTTGTGCTCGTGCGCGTCCGGGTCGTGCCTGGCCGGGAACTTGAACGCACAGCAATGGAACGAATGGGTAAGGTACGCAGTCCGTAGGTTCTGAAACAAGGAAATATATACAATTAAAATGTACTATGCTAGACTGTTTCTAGCATAGTCACTGTGTAGTACTGTTGCTTTAAAAAAATGAACAGTTGAAAAGCCCTCTCATTTATGGTACTTTTGTTTTCACTCTAATGGCTATTCATCAGGAACATTGAATCTTGCAAAGGAGTTTACTCCAAAACAAACAAACTCTTGCAGAAGAGGTAGTTTGTAAAGACAAGTATTCTTTTCAGATATCTCCTCAAGATGAACAAAACTAAATAATCCCGATCTGGACCACCAAACGATCAGACGGTCAATTATTGTTATCAAAACCATCGCTTGGCAAAAAAAATCCTAAGTAAAACATGTATGGCACTTTTTTTATTTCAGGCACTTTGATTATTTTAATAAAAAGGTGGCAGATATTTCGTTAGTACAATCAAAATTGCATTTAATAAATGTTGCCTTTGCTTATAATAAACAAATGCAAAAATAACGCGGAAATTATGTTAGCTGTTATCACAATATTTAAAAGCCATACATTTTTTTCACAATCCTATAATAATAAGAATGCTACAACAAAAGTTGGATTGCGTAAAAAAAACAAATTACTTTTATATTTAACAGTTATCATGGTTCCTAACATTAATAACTTTAAACTAGCACATAAATTCCTGCTTGCAATGCAAAAAACATCCTTTCAACGTTTCACTTACCTTAAAATTATACACCGAAGGAATGGTTTTCAGTGAGTGTGTGTGCTGTATGCGTAATATCTCCAATTCCGCCAGTCCTTCCGTTGGCAATTCTTCTATAGCGGTTCCAGACAGATCCCTTCAAACAGAAGTTATGAATCGATGTGGTAATGGTTAGTGATAGAATTTGTGACGATTTTCCAAATCGCCCGTTAAACTTACAGCTCTCTTATGTTACTTATTCCCACGAAGGCTTTTTCATGGATATCTTTCAGCCTATAGTTCAACTTAATGCTTCTGCAATCAAAATCAAAATTAGTGTCAGACTTCAGACATATGGCACTACACTTCCACAACCGTCTACTCACAATTTAGCGATCTCGGAGCCATGGAATGCCGACCCGTGAATCTCAGTTAGGGCATTATTATCAAGAATTCTGCATTAAAAATAATCGATTATTTCCAAATGAACCGCGAGAAGGAAACACATATGTGCGATACTTACAGTTCATCAGTCTTCAGTTGTATGGAACGCTCGTGAATTTCGCGAATTTGATTTCCATCCAAATCACTGGGGAAGGCAAGCGTGCATAAATACATAATTGGAACATATCGTTTGCTACATGCAACAGCTGTCAACGAGCGCGATGTTAGTGATGAAATGAATTCTTAGAATGGTAAGCAAATCCTTGGTGCAGGGGCTAGGACTCTTCGCAGCGGTCATCATAGAAAGTACAGCGAGTTATGTTCTTGCTGCTGCCAACATAAGCAACGCAAAAGGTGATGGTGATGATGATGACGATGCGATGATAGAAATGTTCAGGTAACGCGTTCAAAATAGGGATCCAAAAATAGTTATTCAGACCGGCACATAGCCTTCACCCGGGAACTAGAAAGCACTGCCCATTGCTTTAGATGAAAATGAAGGTTGCCGTGGCTGTGTGCGTTTGTGTGTATGATCGCATGCACTCTTGATGAAGTAAAAATGAGGAGAGTACTCAACACGCATGCATTACGGTTCCTGTTAAGGCCTGGATTTATTTTCCACGATTGCCGTAGATATTCTACTCACACCATATGCATTATTATGTGGTCAGAGAGAACCCGCAGGTCGGGCACGGCAAGCAATCCACTGTGTATTATACGCCTAGTTGTCCGGTGGATGTTTGTTGAGAGTATCACGAAACATGTTGCAAAAAGTCAGAAAGGGGAATGCTTTAGTTACTCATCTCATCACCATGGTGTTACATAGGATTAATTGTTAAAACAAACTTTGAAGAATCAAATGCTTGTATCGTTAACGTTAACAGCGTTAACAGTTTGTTTGCATGCTCTTGAAAAATTAGACGGAAATTAGAATTATCATACTTCTCACGATTCCAAACGTTGGATATTTTATAATTGGAGCGCACATTCAATCATACTGTGTGTCCCTGAGGAGCAATGTGAGCGTAGATATTGTTGATTGTTATTAATTCGCATGCACCTCGAAATAAGTAAAACACCGTTCTGTATCTATGGTTCGAAATGAAACTGAGCTTTGTATTAATTTAAGCTTAATACACTAATTTGAATGAAAAATAATGAAAATGTGTGTTTTAATGAAAATATATTAATAAATTTATATGCCCAACTTTCTTGATTCAAACTTTGTTGCACAACTTTTGTACCCAACTTTGAAACAAGTGGCGTAGAATATGAAACAAAATATATTACCGTAGAGCACTGTTAAATTTTTAATGTTTTTAATGTTACAGGTTCAGGAGTTTTAACGCTTCGGTTCTAGAGAGTAAGGGCTTCACAATCATCTTATACTTTCGTAGTTGTTTTCACTCAAGCAAGAAGTAACGATGTGTTCTATATACTTTTGATTTCAATCCGACAACTTTTGAGAAACGGTGCGCAACATAAATAAAAAACTAAATTCGTTATCAGTCGGATACGACCGTTTTCACAACGAGAACGTGTGGCTTTGAGAAAGGATTTTTTTTTATTCGAACGTTTGGAATTCTTCTCTCTATTGCTCACAATGCTACCGAAACCCGTGAAGTACGCTCGGGAGGTATATTTGATGTTTTTGTCAGGAAAATTTAGAAAAAAAGACTCATCAGTACTGTTGTCACTTGAGAGATATGTCCGTACCGAGATACCGTTAGCAGCACAAACGGTATCAGTTCCGTTTTGTTTCCAAAAATGGGAACAACAGAATAACTATGTAGAACAGAATAAATCTAAAACATGTCAATTTTTTGTATGCTTCAATCAAAACACGGTATGAAAAGTAACGCGGTAAATATAATACGACTTACAGCGTCTTCAGTTTCGTCGAAATCCCTTCAAACACGTCGGCCGGCAGAAACTCCAATTTCGGTGCGTGTGCGATGTAAAGCGTCCGCAGATGTCGCAGCTTCGAGAAGGCGGACGGTTCGATGCGGTGGAACTCCCGCAGGTAAATAAAGAACAGATCCTGTAACGTATCCGCATACACCGTCAGAGCGTTCGTGCGCAACCGCTTGATGCCGACCTTTTCCAGCGTGAGCCGCTGCATGCCCGTCAGCTTCTGCGGAACGCGTACGATCGATTGGCCCAAACATCGGCACTGCACCTCGCCCAAGGCTTCGTCGGTGGAATTCCAGCAGCGACATTGACCCCGTTTCAGCTCCGCCACCGGCACGATCCCTACATCGGGCCCATCCGGTTGAGCCGTATCGTCTCGGTGGGAAGGGTGATTCCGTACGTAAGTCCCGTTGACGTCCAGCATCAGGGTGCCGTTACGGTGGCCATCCCCGATTGGCCCACCTTCCGGTTGAGGAGGTGCTATCATCATATTACTCACCGTTGGTACAACCGCCGTTGGCACAATCGACGTCACCGTCGGGCTTCCTGCCAGCAGGACACCGACCGACCACAAACACAAACACACCGTACGACAAAACTGTCTCCCAACCCGACCTGTCCGGCCTACGGTCATTATTTTCTCCTATTGGTTAGCACAGTGCTGCGTTGTACGTAAAAGCGAACCGGAAGTTAGTCAACGATTATTTTCTGGCCCTCTGTTTGCACACGGTTTGCACTTTCACCTTCGGTTCGACTACGATCTGCGGTCGCGGTTCGTTGTTCGAAAGGCTCGTGGGATTTAAACAGAGGCCCTAGCTCCACAATAACAAAAGCGGGAATGGTTTGGTTGATCGATGCGAACAGCTTTCACGTGATTTCGTTCTCAAATACTGTAAAAATCTGCAGACCAGCTTTTTGGCGGCCGACTCGTGCGTGTTTTGTGCCGCGCGTCTCGAAGCGGACGAATGGGGTTGTCATATTTTGCGCTGCTTACACCGGCATCAACCGGAAGAAGTTTGGTACGAAATGTCCACGCTCATAACCGGATGGGATTCCTGAAAATAATGAATTTCGGTTAGGAAGGGGAAAAAATGTGTTTTATTAAAAGTTTTCGGATAAATGTTACTTATCAATTTATTCCCTTTCATTCATGTAATTGATGTTTGGAGAAATAGAAAAAACGACCTGTTTTAATAGGTACTATACATAAAATTAGCAAATGTCTACCTATAAGATAATAAAGTAAAACACAGTTAAAGAAAAACTATTTCAAATATTGCCTTGTTGTAATACATCAAATCTTTTGAATAATCGTTATACCTAACCAATTATATTCAATAAACCTATTTTGGAGCTAGTATAATGAACTGTGCAACACATTTATTACAATTATTAACTTTTTTTTCAAGAAAGCAATAAATATGAAGAGCTATGTTTTTACAAAAATAACCAATAAAGATGATTAATGAAGTTTATCAACATCAGATTTCATCATTTTTAATCACATTGCTTCATGCTAAAGCAAAAACTGAAAAAAAATAATAAAATGCTGGCGTATAAAACTCGTTTTTCCGTAGAAAGAAAATTATGACCGCTTTACGCATTTCCCTTGAGACGTAAATCCTTCGACTGCGGTACAGCAGAAGAATTAGCATGACGCGCTCTTTTAATCAATCTCAGGAAGGATCGGCTTAGCAAGCTTAGTTAATTTCGATGCATTTTTGCTTGCTACTAATGAAAAAAGTATTTCAATCATGGTCAATCTTATATTCTCGGAACATTCCTTTCTTTTCGTGACGGGTCGGATTGGGATTATTGTTTTCTATATTTTTCTTCCGAACCGAGTCATGGATAAAAACAACGAACCCATGATAAGGGTTTGTCCCTTATACAATTTGCAAAGCCAGCCTCTTTTTTCCCCTCAACGTAACTTGATTTAATATGGAGCAGGAATAAGCATTAACAATTCATGCCAAGGGTGCAATAAACGGACGTACGAACTTCATTCCGTCCGTACGTCCGTTTTGAAACAATCATTGCGTCACTTCTGCGTCATAAACAGTCCTCTCTGCATGCTATTTGGATAAACCCTCCTAGAGTCGGTAAATTAACTGACCGGAGATGTATAACTTTTAGCTAGCCAGTGTCTAATAACAACCCTCATTTCGCATATGGGGTTCAAATTCGTTTTTTTTTTGTAATCTACCTCAGAACGGTACAAGTCTTCAATGTAATAAATTTACGAAGCGGTATCCTAACTAGCAAAGCACCGTTCGCATCAATTAACGTCCACGTGTTCCAAATTTTTCCACGTTTCCCCTCAATCGTGTTGTGTGATAAAGTCATCAATTAAAGTACCACAGGTGGAAACAATAAGCCGACAAAATTCTGTTTATTGCTGTAGGCGCTCATGTGGCAGCATCGTTCGTGGGATGGTAGGTTGTTCTTAGAATCCTGCTACAATCTTCCTATGCTATGTTTTAATAAATCTCAAATTAACACGCCCATGTGTCGCCAGCAAGACACACCCGACATTTTGGGATGTTGTTACATAAGGTAGCATAGTTTTAATGTGAAAAAGATAGAAGGTGAATGTTGTAATTTCGCATATTTGTACTTCAGAATCACAGAATATACAGAATTATATAGAAATATACTGTATGATTATGCTCAATATTTTAATGAAACATATGTTATGGATTATTCCATACAAATATTGTTTCTTTTAGATGCATTAATTTCGTTATAAATCTCTGTGCATATCATTAAATAAAAAAGTCGACTTAAAATTTATAAACGCATGACTGTCATTGGATGAAACAGATGAGCTAAGATAAACGTAAAAATTATCGGTATTTGCTCAAACTGCTTCGGTTACGGCGTGCGACGGATTAACTCAATCATAAACATTAGCATCAACATAAATTCTCTTCCTAATGATTTAGATGAAACCCGAGTGCCGATCGAACTTCATCCGCAATAACGAAGAATCTCATTATCGCCTTCCGTAGGGCGGGCTCAATCAGTTTCGTTGTAAGGTGGCAAAAAGGCAAAAGGAAGGAAAAAAAACTGCTCATTTTTCACCTGTTTCACGTAGGAATTGCTCCAATTTGGGTGAAATTGAGCACATGCATGCAAAAAAAAACAACTGACACTAGCACAACCGAGAACAGCGACTATCACACAGCACGGTTCGCTATTATGTTGCAGACCATCTCTTTATTTACCGTCATCCATCAACCCCAGTTGGTCAGTTTTGGCTGGATGAAGTTAAAAAAAGGAAAATTGTTTACTCACTGCGCCTTGCGCTTATCTACATCCGTGCTGGTTTGCTGCTGCCTATTCCACCCTTCCTTGCAGCGGTATGTGAAATAAAAAGGCCAGACTAGCACGTGCCAGTTCGTGTTGGGCTGGGATAGTCAAGATGGATTGTAAATTTTTACTGTACGCTATCGGGTATTGGGGTTTGCTGTTAGGTTTAGGAACGCCCGCGCGTCTAGCATCTTCCAATAAATATTTCTTATCGATGAAGAAGGTTTTGGCGGCTTGCGATAACTTGCTTGTTCAGTGCAATTATTTTTGTCAGATGCTCCATTACGCTGATCAACCTTTTTTTTACTACCTTTTATTGCATCCCCAACCAGTCGTGAGCTACATTGGTCGACACTGAAACGTGCTTCTAGTACCCTTCTAATCGTCTTATCCTCCGCTTTCTTCATAGCGTTCCGATATGGCTAGTTCGTTTATTGTAAAAGTAAAAAAATACACAATTCAAAATAAATATTTGTGAGCTCGTTTAGAACATAATTCGCTATTTTAGACATTGAATAGTGTTTTATCACTCCGTCCTTATGAAAATTGCTTCCAAATTCCATGAACGCGAAACATCGACGATTTCCCTTGAGATGGAGAGAATGGTCCATGCCGTTTGATGCCCTTTGTGTCGGTGATTAATAATTGAAAATTTCACTCTCCCACAATGTTGCTCCGGAAATTTCACCTTAACTTCGTACCATCAACTCGAGGCAAGGCTTCTTTCACATAGGGGAATCTTTTCGGGAATTATTGTAGTCGTTTTTCATTCACATTTGCTACGCAAAAACAATCACCTCAAGTGAAACCATTACGAGTTATGTGTTTAGCACTCTACTGCAAAGGATTGTTTTAACCATCGTTTGGGGAACATTACTATGATGATGAATGAGATTCATAAAAACGTTTGATAGAAAAAAGGTTTATTGCAAAAAGTGGAAATTTCGGTTGTAACACTTGGATCAATTAATTTTGTCACATTCAGTATGTCGCATACACATGGTAAAGTTGGTTTAATTATGCCAAGCTTATGCCGCTTCACATCAATCAAAATATAAATTCACTCAATCCCCAATACTTCAATCACCAATATTCCGAGGAATCGTGGAAGGATATTTAAGGTTAAAGTCAACTCATTTCAAACGTATTTCTGAGCTTCATATCAAACATGTATGTATGTATGTATGTTTATTGGGATTGGTTTGTAATCTTGCACTTTTACATTATATAATTACTTATTATAATGGGTTCGCACCTGAGCTTTCCACATTGGTCTCGATTGTTCGATAGCTGCGCTGTTCCTTGCGGATTGATTGTTCAGAAGATAGGGGTAATGATTGCAGGAAAAATTTCAAGAAAAAAACCCGCGAAAAGAAATTGTGTTAAATAATCTACACTAATCTACTGAGTTCTATGTATTGCTACCTTACTGATCTATTTCTAAATTTACAACTAGACAAGGATTTTCAAGAACTAAAACCTATGCTTAAGTCAATATAACCCTATTTCTAAACTTACATCTTCCTTCATGCAATTCTACTAGGTTAACTGTTCGACTAAGTTCCTTATAGAGTAAATAGAGTTTTGGCGGCATCTATTATAGAAATTACTATTCGTCTTATGAATAAACTCATCTAGCCTGGGAATATTTAGTTGTTTATGTAATCCATAAGTTCTAAATCGCGGTGGAACGTTCAAAATCATTTTTAATATTTTGTTTTGCTTAACTAGGAATCGTTTTTGATGCATATGTGCACAAGTGCTCCATATGGGAGCCGCATATGACAAGATTGGCCTTAAATACATTTTATATATTAGTAACTTA
>KI915046.1:5677018-5783234 GCA_000473445.2 Anopheles farauti | reverse complement strand
CAGCACATCGCAGAGGAAGTCGACCGTTTCAGTTTGAGACGGCTTTGTTGGTGTTTTGGAGAAGTCGACACGAAAGGTACTCCTTCCGTATCTACTGCTTTGGTCGCTCATTGGCGAGGCTTGCACGATTTCACAGTATCAAAATAAACACGACTGATCACCTTGACGTATGCAAGCGGAATATGATAAAATTGTAAAATAATGAATTTGTCATAATTCGATTTTTTTTTATTCTCAGGATATAAAGCTTGTAATTGAAACCACCGATTCACAATCGTGCTCATAGTGAAAAAACACGAGAAGTATAGCCACGAAAAAGCAACACAATCTAGTTCAAGCTGGATTGCAAAAATCATCAGCAGCGTTGGGGATAGATGCATCAATTAGCGGTTTTCAATATTTTTTCCAACCTGCTGTCAGACAGAACATGCAGCAAAACACACTTTATGATCGCTGAAAAAAATAAATCAAAAACATTATCTATAATGCGCTGCCAGCGAGAAATAATTAACGCCATCACGGTCCGCAGCGAATCTGCGCGTTGGAACGTTTCTACGAAATACTCTCCAAAATCCACCTCAATCAAAGGTGCCAACGTACCTTTCACGCGAGGGTATATGTGTGTGTGTTTGTGTGTTTAGCTATATCTGTCGAATGTTGTTTTCCGAGACATTTCCCCGACGAGCTGAAAAGATGCGAGCGGTCAAGTGGTTTCATCTCGAGCGGGTTTGCGTTTATTTCTGGTATGGTACTGCTCTGGATTACGCGGCTCAGCAGCCAAACTGGACGGTGTTAAAGATGAAAGCGTTGGTAGGTGCTTTCCTGCCTATCCACTGACCTCCCTTCGTAGGACTATGCTTACGTGTGGGAGTAGGTGTTAACGGGACGGACAAACGATGGTTCACTCCGATGTGCGTTCATCACGAGCCGGAGGCTCGAGCCAGATGAACACCGATGGGTTCGTGTTGCGTGTGGGTGGGCCGCATCTTTCTGTTCGGCCACTTGTTGCTTACCAACGCTGGAAGGTATATTCGTTACATCCATTAGCTCCATATGAACAACACATAACATGCCTATTGTTGAAGTGCACATGAAGCACATATTGAGATGAGGTGCACAAGCATACAAAAAAGCTGCCAACAGCAATGTGCCTTTCAAGCACAAAGATAACTTTCAAACCAATCGCTACTCTTCATCTAGAAAGCACAAAATGCTCACCGGACCTTGAATTAAGCTGTAGCTAGTTTTTAAATTGACGTTTATGGTTGAATCTGTAGCGAAGCTGATCGCTTCCCGCCGCAAACAACTTTAAGTACCATCCAGAGCGAAATCCAATCCAATAGAGCGTATGTGTAAAAGCAAAACCATCCGTTTCCTTGATTCTTTTGTAGTTTTGTTTTATAGCAAATAGCATCTGCGCCGAGGAAAAGCAAATCATTTCCCAGCGTAAACAAATCGTGCCTACCCGTACGAGTTGGACTACGACCACGTCGTTCCTTCTGCTAATGCGACGTGGAAACCACCACTTTTCCGTCGCGGTAAACATCGTACGTGGGCCATTGTACCATCATACACCACAGACAGGCGTGGTAAATGGAGGAATTTATGGCGCCACGCTGTACGAAAGAGTAAATTATATTTGACTTCCAGGATTGCGGCTTCAGACAGTCGGACCGAGGACAGACAGTAAAATAACGTACCCAGAATATTTGTGATAGCGACGACGACCGTGCCTGATGCCATGCTGATCATGGTGATCGTGTCATGGTGGTGATGATTATGATGCACATTGAATACGCCAATCAAATAAATGATTGGAAATGGCTGTTAAAATTAGCATCCCGCGAGAGCGATGTGTGATTTTCGAGCTAGTTCACTATTTATGAACTCGGAAGAATTGATCAGGGATTGGTGGTCAGTGTACGATGTGAAGCAAATTTTGTGATATCGAATTTCAATACATTTGCAACGCGTCTTCTGTACTCATATTCAGATATAAAGGACAGTTATTTTATCTGTGGCGATTTTAACGCTTGCCACAAGTCAAGGAATTGTTTATCACCAAACGCTGCAGGAAAGCGTCTTTTTGGTTAATCGCTAGATTTATTTATCTTAAAAATACAAAAATAAACTATATTTATCCTTGAATTTAGCATTCAATTTCAGAAAACTTAGCGAAAGATTAAAGGATCTATCTGACCGAAATAAAAGAAAATTATCTAAAGGAAACAGCAACTATCTATTAAAAACTATTCTCATGTATTTAAACAGTCTCCCTGATCTCATTAAACTCATTAAACCCAAATCTTTGATACACATAATTAATAAATGTTATAAACATCTTCAATGTAAATAACAATTTTTTAACAAAAAATGTATTTAAAGCCTTTTCTGACTTATGAAGCTGCTTAATGGAGCTCCTTCTCGAATACGCATCGTAAAACTTTCATAGTAAGTAACACAAAATATTGGAAATGATCAATTAGTAATGATTAGGCTACATTGGCTCATTCATGACACGAATATTTTTTTATAAACGCCGAAAGCTCTATCAGCGTTATTCGCATCTAGTAAAATAGTTTCTTGTTAATAGATAATTTAATATTCTGAAGTACTTTATCAATCGGTTAGTAACAAAATTTACCTTTGCATAACCTATAAGAAGAGTACTAGTTAAAGTAATGTAGAGTTAGCTGGGTTAATTAGTTACGGTGGGATATTAGAACATATGTTCTCATAGTGTGTGTTTTTTTATTTTTCCCACAATTAAATCTTCCGTAAAACCATTAAAACCTCTAGGGACAATGCTGCTCAGCAATCCATAAATATTATTAGCGAAGAAAGCTTAACGGCGATCCCTGCAGTTCTTAGAATTACTTAATACAAAAAAATATTGTGTTACTATATCCAAAAATAAACAAATGCAATACTTCTACTACTACTCAAACAAAATGTCTCATCATCTCAAATCTTATCTTATATTTTCGTAGACTCTTGAAAACTACTTGACTACTTCTTGGCAAATCATAATCATGTCTTGAAGTTTTATTGATGTGTTTAATTTGTTTAAAAACAAATTGTGCGATAGATTCTTCGCCAAATCAGCTGATCAGAATCAACTAATTCCAAGAATCAGCATTCAATTTGATGCGCACCATAGATTTTTTGAGAATTTGTTGCGTCCAGGTTGTACTTTCGGAACCCGCCAGGAACAACCGAATGCATAACATATTCATACTTGAAAGTTGTTTGTTCCAATATGCATCCTCCAGATTAACTTCGTATTGTACAATAAAGTACAAGTTCTTTGTTAGTCACGTTATGATGTCGATACGTTAGAATACGATACGATACGTTAGAATAGTTCATTCTTTTTTGGTAATTAGTTTATGCCTGTAAGGAGTTTTTTGTGAAATCGACTGCTACTACCAATTTGTTTGTATGAGAAGGACAATGTGTATTGAACATGGTTATATTGTTAAGTATGTTCAAGGTCTCCCTACCTAAAATGGATAGAAAATGTTAGTAAAACTCAGAAGAAAAAAATATTTCATGTGTATGTCGTTTAGAAACATACATTTGTCTTTGGGCGGGGCTTTGGGCGACAACATTGGGGGAGGCTTTGATAAATATCAAATGTTTTAAATGAATCGCGACAGCTACTTATTTATTAAGCGAAATTTAATTACATGTTATTCATTTTATCTCTCCAGTTCCCGTTCCAATTAAACAATCAGCGAGAACATAAGAAAATCATATCCTTAACCAACCTGAAAGCTGTATTCAAAATGGACATAACGAAACAAGAGTTTAGAACGATTGAAAAGAAATTCTCTATATTTTCAACAATATAGTATACTTGCCACACAATAACATACGTCAGACGCAAAACAAAATAACAAGGTGAACGCTAACATAAACTAATCTTTCCACCAGAACAGGTCTAACCTTGGAATGTCATGGGCTGTACAGTCCATCGGCCGGTTGGCGTCGTGCCGCAGAGCAAATGCGTCCGGCAACACGTGCATCCGGTGAACATCGCCCGCGTTGGCACATATTAGGCCAGCCATCGTCATGCGTTGAATCTCCTTTAGCTGCGGAAGCGTGAAGTGCCCCGGATTTGACTCAGGGCCGTTGCTGTAGAAATAACGATCTCCAGCTCGAAACTTGGAAAACTGATCGGCGATCAGTTCGGCGAACGTTTCCCCAACCACACCACCATCAACCGGCGTCTCCAAAATACCGCCCACGTACAGATCCACATCGTCCGGGTGTGCGTACAGGGCGTACAGTTTCTTCCCCAGATCTGGGCCAAAGTCTTCGAACGAATAGGCGCCCGGTTTGCCTACCAGCCTGCGGTAGTCGTTGTATGGACGAAGTGCATGATCCCGGCCACGCTGGATGTTGATGGCAGCCAGATCTACTCCGTAAGCTTTGCCCGGCTGCACGTCTAGGAAGCGTGTCAAGCTGGTGGAGAACAGATCGTCTACACTTTGCATTGGCTGGTGCTGCATTGTTCGCAGTACATCATCGTAGAACGTTCGTTCACGGAAGCGAGTAGGATCGAGAAATGTGCGCCAAGTATCCACAGGGCCTTCTTTTAATCTGAAACGAGAATTCGAGGTTTGGGTCAAACTTGGTACTAACGATTGGACATGTTACCATTCTGGCATTATTCGTACAACTTGTTGGCTTATTTGTCTCTATTCCAGTCTAATTTTGTTCAGCTTTTCTTCAATTTTGATCTTCTAAAATGTAAGCATGGCGTGGAAATATGGCCAGCATGCTCATTGTTTTAGTACAACCTAGATCTCATCTACAAACAAACAAATTTTAATTTAAAGGAGCACAACAACCATATCAAATCTCCAAATAATGCGATGATTTTAGACAAATGAAGCCCACATTTCCTCACATCTCTGTAATGTATGCCAAAAATTGATTAACCATTGAAACTGTTAATTTGATGATGTAGAATGATTGGTAACAATTTAAATTGTGCTATAAATTAAAAATCTCGTACTTACTCTAGCTTAGAGGGCACAGTTGAATGGCCAAACCGGAACGCGGCTACAGTGAATTCGCTCGACACCGAGGGATTCGTGTGGGGATTGTAAAACTCGCTGTACGCTCCGTGCTCCGCCGGATGTAGACGATACAATGCCGTGTACCGTGGACCAATAACTTTCGGCAAATACTCGCCGAAAGCAATATGCTGCAGCTGAGCAATAACAATCCGACGAGCCTCTTGAAACAAGGTCCCATCACTCCAGTGCGGATTCAGCTGCTGCAGATGGCGCGCGAGTCGATTATGTTCGCGGAGAAATAGCGTGTGAACAGCGACCAGCGAGAACAATTGATTCGAACGGGCATCTCCCGTTAGAAAACACATTTCCGCGCCCGTTTGGCAAGCGTCCTTTGAGCGCTCGAGCGGTGGAAGTTCATTGTGGAAGCGCCGATGAGACAATGACTTCAAACGCCCTCCTTCGTGAGCACGCAACTCGTGTGTCTGCTTGTTGCTTGCACCGTAAATTGCTGATCCGTCAATAAAGTGAGTCACGGCCGATAGTTGCCTACCGTGGCCGACACCATCGCAGTCACGCATCGGTGCAACGGCCGTACGCATGAAGTGCAAGCAACGCACACCATACTGAGAGTAAAAGTCATCTCCTCTAGACACCGGTATGGGCATGCAACCGGGTGACGCATCCTTCACCCTGGCCGATCCATCTGCCGTGCAGCATTTTGTCTTCGTTTCGATTGCCTTGTTGCGAGAGAAGTCGTGCGCCAGGAATTGGCCAAACTGCATCAGCAGCACGTTGTAGGAGGTATGGGCATGGTGAAGATCGGTAAACAGCGTGGAAGATAATTTACGAGCTGTCGGCAGGTAGCGACCGGTGACGGACACGATCCGTGGCGCCCAAATGCCATCACCGTAAGCGGGCGGAAGTAACCGCTCCATCGGATAGCCCGCAGCTCCCCAAAGACTACCACCCGGTTCGATGTTATTACAGCGTCCATCCGGTTGACGATAACGCGAGTGACCTTTTTCGCACCGAGGCCCTATCAGGCAACGCTTGGGCCGTCCAAATTGTTGTTTAGTTACCGATCCATTAGTTCTGCGAAATTGTGCGAAAAAAAACAACAGCATTACCAGGTACGTCTTTCATCCTTTAGCTCGCATAATCGTAAAACGGTTTTACCTCCAAGTTGTCAAATTTTTGTACAATGAACATAATTTCATCTTTTAGAACTGTTTGTAGCATGAGTTGTAATACCCCGACTATGCTTATTAGTTTGCTATGCTAATAACAAATTTCCAGGAATCGAGAAAATATCGATATCATGTGTACAAAATTTGCAAATCGAAGGAAAATATGTATTGGAAATATGATTTACATCTTTTCCAGTGCCTGCCATGTCAGCACGTCCTGCAGTCCTTCGCGCACCAGCACCGGTGGCAGCACATCATCCGGTTGATCTTCGGCTCCGCTATGATAGTTAGTCACATTTGATAAATTTTTCGCATGATTGCCATCCTCCGGCAGGAATTTTTCCAGTTCCAGTGCACCAATTTCTATTGCCAGCCTAAAAAGTTCATCCTGCTTGTAGGGTAGCATTTCAGCTGGTAGCGACGGTTTCAGGACATTAACTTCATCAATCAGATGCGAAGGACAGCAAGTTCCCGTAAATTGCCCATCAGCCAAAGGGCATCTTTGCCAGTGGGAAAGCTCCCAGCGACGCTCGGCGGGCGAACGTAGGTGCGGAGGTCGGGAAAGATAACGAACGATGGCCATCCGATCGACTTCCGGGCATTGCAGTAGAGGCACGCAGGCACGTCCCGATGCACAAGATGCGGCTGAGCGTAAGTTAGATGCTGTTAAAATTAAATGAATGTATTTTTGAAATCAGTTTGTTACTCAACGCATCTGAAATCTTTTACTAAGCGTGCATTAAATTATACAACTATTTGAGAAATTATTATCAAGATAGTAGTAATCTATTAACTAGGCTGGATCCAAAGTATTACAGACAATGTCACATAATATTAAAAATAGCTTCATTGTTCAGTTCATTCGTTCTGTGCGGCACAATTTAAATTTGCTTTTCATTCTACTTTCTACTTCGATTCCATACGCACCAGTTTATGCGTTTCATTGGCTACACTGACGTGCTTGAAAGCACTAGTATTCTTCGATGCACTGGCTGGAGTACCTTAATTATTATTTTCTTAAAGAATTATTCAGATTAAAACAAACTTTTCGGAATCCTCAAACCTATTAAAAATGCAAATACCACTGAGCCAGCAATAACAAAAAACGCATTGATAATGGAAATTTTCGAAATTGTTATACTCGTACTAATTCACAAAATTAACAATATATTTACTCAACTAACGAACGAATTTGTGTATTGCAATTGCTAGAATGACAGCAATAAAAAAACAGTCGTTTATTTACGTTAAGGACTTTAAAAAACGTATTTCAGTGCACTAAACATAGTTAGAAAAATGTGTTTGCTAAATAATTATACATTAATATGCATTGAGCAATGGCTTGAAGTCTTCTATAGGCAGAGGAATTCAAAGATTTAAACATACACATACTTAGCTTTTTTCAAAAGAAAAAAACTACTTCCTGTACAATATCGATCAAACATGCACGAGCCATTTCCAGGGAAAAATTTTGTTCTGTTTCACCGGCAATGTAAATATCCGGCAATGTGAATATCAAAGGATGCTAAAATATTCCCAATCACTCCAACATCGCACAATCACTAGAAACACTAAACCGTCGTGTCGGCTGTTTGACCCTGGAACAGTTCAGATAACTTTTTTTTACTTCCCATCTATAGCTACGTTTTATAATTCGATTATAATTCGATGCTTCCTGATTGAAGAATAAATCGTTCGATCGCTTACCATCGACATCTACCACGCTGTGCACGGAAACGCACAACAGGAACAGCACCAAACCGCACAATATAAAATGTTTCATTTTAAATACACTTTACAAAAACACTGACCGTGTAGACGGTGGGCTCTCGGATGGTGATACTATTAAATTAGTCCCATAAGTGGCAGGAGCGACGAACTAATAAAAATATTAATTACGCTATAATAAAACAAAGGCGAATGCCCGCAAATGCAGGTACTTTGATGGATGGATGCCACCGTTAATGTCGGTAGGTGTAGTGGAACTGCTCACATGCTGATAGGATGTGTGCTATCCTGCTCGATGTGATTCATTTCTCTTTCAAATTACCCATTTACCTGTGGTGAACACTTATATTATAGTATATAAATTTGTAAGTTTAATTAAAAAAATATTCTTTTATAAAAACATAATTTTACAGAATTATTACAAAAGCCAAGCATCGTAAATGCAAAAAAGCGATAATTTTTTGAAGAGAAACGCACTTTGTGAAATGATCTAGACCAGTTTATGATTTCATTTTGTCATGTAACACACGCTGCGTTTCACTGTTTCCGCAACCTATCCAATCCTGCAACGCGCCTTCCAATTGTCACTATTTCGATTAGTACACTGAAGGTCACTCAGTGCACCGACCTCTCTAGTTGTGATCGCATCGCTCTCGAACGTTATCGCGATGCTCATCCAAAGAGTGCTTTCGTTTTTAGTGATAGTTTTAGCAAATTTCTACCTTTCGGTGCACTGTGTAGAGGTTGTTGAAAATTCATCGTCAGGATTTGCTGGTCGGTGTGAATCTTCGGCGGAAAAATGCTTACCACGAGCGTTGTGCGACGCTGTACCACGTGCACGGAGCCAGCTCGTGTCGTGTCTTACCGCCGATGGGCTTGAAGGATTCTGCTGTTCGGTTCAAGGGGAACGCCAGCGAAAGAAACGTTCCCTGCCGTACGAGCTGACGGAAGAACTTTATAACAATGCTGTTGGAGAGGGTCGCCGCGTGTACACCCGCAAGCTGGCCAACATCGATCAGCATCGTGAGGTTATGACGGGTCGAGCGATGGACTCGCTGATACGTCAGTTTCACGGTACACATTTCACTCCCATCGAAAACAGGATGGAGGATAATGAGGCAGCTTACGAAAACATATTCGTAGCGAAAGCTTTTGCTGATGCGCTGAATCTTACCCTCGAGGAAAGACTCGACCTGGCTGGTGTTGAGAATGCACAGCGTCACAAACGCTGCCTTGCTCCCAAACCTTGCGATCCTCATGCGAGATATCGTTCGATCGATGGTTCGTGCAACAATCCGGTACCATCACGCAGTAGCTGGGGTGCTGCCGGCTATCCTTTCGAGCGGTTGCTTCCACCAGCGTATGAAGATGGTGTGTGGGCACCGAGAGTTCACTCGAGCGTATCCGGACGGCCGTTAGCTAGTCCAAGAGATATCTCGGTAGCCATCTTCCCGGACAACGATCGCCGGGATCGCAAGTTTAATTTGCTGTTGATGCAGTTCGGACAATTTATGTCGCACGATTTCACACGCAGTGCCAGCGTTCGAATGGGTAAGTGATGGAGTTAGATTTTCATTTTAATTTATTATTATACTATTTATGACATTTTTTATAGTTTTTATATTGTTCGCTAGTCTGAAATAATGGTAATAAGGAAAACGGTCCATACCAAATAAATAATTTAAGATAAATCTGAATTAAAACAAACATTGCATCAAACTATTACATTAAAAAGAGCTTTGAACTCTTATCACGTCCCACTGAACCTCCTGACCACACCCAGATCAAGGTGTCACTGCAGGTCTTTAAACAAATGTGTATCTGTATACTACTTGCAGGAAAAGATGAAATTCAGTGTTGCACGGAAGATCATGGCGGTGCATTACGAGGCGATCGGGCTCATTTTGCCTGTATGCCGATCGAAGTCAGTCCATCAGATCCGTTCTACTCACGCTTCGGCATCCGTTGTCTGAACTTTGTGCGACTTACCCTGGCCCAGGAAGGCAAGTGTCGATTAGGCTACGGAAAGCAGCGGAACAGGATCACACACTTCATCGACGGATCGGGAGTGTATGGGTCGAGCGAGCAAGTGGCCGCTTCACTACGTACCTTCTCCGGAGGACTTCTGCAAGCCAGCTTTCCCACCGGTGAACAGCTGCTCCCATTCGCCAAAACAAGAGCCGCCTGTGAACCATGGGCCGAGGCATGCTTCCGTGCCGGTGACGATCGAGCTAACCAAATCATTTCACTCACCGAAATGCATACTTTGTTCCTGCGCGAGCACAACCGAGTGGCAGCGCGACTTGCCGCACTAAATCGACACTGGGACGATGAAAAGCTGTACCAAGAGACACGCCGCGTTGTAGGTGCGGAGTTGCAGAAGATCTTCTACAACGAGTATCTACCGGCTATCGTGGGTCATCAGAAAGCCCGTCAGTTCGGACTGCTAGACAGTCACGGTAGATATACAAACTTCTATAGTGCTGACGTGAGGCCAATGATTTTCAACGAGCTTTCCGGAGCAGTCTTCCGTTTTGGGCATTCTACTGTTGATGGCGCGTTTCTGTAAGTAAACATTTTCCTCGTCGGTAGTATGTTTTCCATTAATGTCTGTATTCATAGCATTCAGCATCGTCACCGTCGTTCCGAGCTGGTTCCTATTCATCGAGTCTTTCTCGATCCGTCACGTTTCCTGCAGCGATCATTTTTCGACGATTTCCTCTTCTCGCTGATGGATCAACCACAGCAGCAGCTCGACGATTCCATTACGTTTGGACTGACGCGATTGCTGTTTGCAGGTCGAAACCCTTTCGGCTCAGATCTGGCTTCGTTGAACATTCAACGTGGTCGAGATCATGCTTTGCGTCCATACAACGACTACCGTGAATGGGCTGGATTGGAGCGTGTAAAAAGTTTCGAGCAGTTTGGACCAGTTGGTGCTCGCTTGGCCAGCGTGTACGAGTTCCCGGACGATGTGGATTTATGGGTGGGTGGATTGTTAGAACCACCGACGCCGGATGGAGCACTGTTCGGTGAAACATTTGCCTCCATTATTAGCGAACAATTTGCACGCCTCAAGTTTGGCGATCGGTACTACTACACGAACGGTCCGCAACACAATCCTGGCTTCTTTACCCCCGAACAGTTGAACGAGTTCGGGAAAGTCTCGCTAGCCTCGGTCGTCTGTGCCAATATCGACAATCCGGAAGGGTTTTCGGTACCGCAAGATGCATTCAGACAACCGAGCGAGCACAACCCACCTGTCCCGTGTCATTCGATGTCGTCGCTGGATCTGACTGTCTGGAGTGGTCACTAGATGCAGGCTTTGTGTACTTTCCTGTTTAGTACGGAAGGCAAATTTGTTGTGATTCGTGTTTTTATTTTTGTTGTTTTCGTTTAACACTGTTTTCGTATTATGTAATTGTTCGAATAAAAATATCTTATATTAACGGTTGTGATACGCCGTTGTTTTCATTATTTGTTGTCCATTTTTTTATAGTTTTTATAAAGTTTTAAAGATACAAACATTCATTCGATGAAGCACAACATGATTGGTTGTGGGATAAAATCAATTATGATTCCGCTAGTTAAAGAGGAATAATAAATTCACGCATAATTGCGTTTGCACGTAAGCTGTGTATTACATGTGTACGATATTGAAAGCAGCTTGGGTGCACAGGAAGAAGTGTATCGCTAGTGTAAGGTAGTTTGGGCATTGCGTTAGTCATCGCAGTGGCGAATCACTATCACCGGCAACTTAGAGTTTCGTAGTTTTAGTGAATTAACTTATTCAACTTATAGATCGACTTATAGTTATAGTATAGTTATAGTAAATAAAGATCATTTTACAACGCTTCGAGTCGAACCTAGTTCACATAATCGAAAGGCTCACTAAAAAGATCTCTGTGCTGTTCCTGGCGGGTAGTCTCTTTTTGCGCTCTCCAGCCCCATCGATAAAGTGACCTGTTTTTCGTATTCCCACCTTTCCCCCAAGGTTTGGTCTGTTGGCATAACCATCGGCTAAATCTTAATCACCCATCCTCCGTACCTCCCTACCCCACAGTTCACGTAGTAGGCCGTACCCTCTACAACATGTGTAAAATCTTTCTAATAATTGTTTATCAGGCACGGCTATAATAGTGGCATCTTTCCTGCTCAGTTAAATTAAATATCTGCTGTTCATTTGATTTTTATTTGAAAAAGTATGACACAATTTGCATATATCCTCGAAAAGGTCTACAAACACACCTTATGTATAAGCATCTTGATTCGACACAGCATTGCTGACAAGCAATTGACAGCTAGGTTGTAAGCAAGGGTATGTAGCGGAAGGCTGAAACGGGGTGATGAGAGCAAAATATCAGAGTGTGTGCGAGAGAAACCCCACAAATTAAGAATGTGTTTGAGTCTCTGATACCATTTTGAGTTGGTGTTCGGGTTTGGTTCGTATGAAATGTATTTCTATTTCGCTTCAACTATCTCCCTTCTCTTTCTAACTACCGCGAAATATTGCCACAAAGCTAGAACCAAAGAGGCAAGCGCAATGTTTACAATTTCATCTAGGTGTTAACATTTTATGTAGCCCTATCTGACAATTTGAGATCTGATTTTCTGTCAAAAATCCGGGTGACGTTTAAGAGGGTCGTTTTTTCTCCGCTGTTCAGAAAAATTTAGTAAGCTCCGGACAAGTTTTTAGTAAGCTGATAAATGTGAGAATTGAGAAGTCAGAATTAATCTTGTGAGAAGAATTTTAACGGTAGCGGTTAGCCGTTAAAATTCTTCTCACTATTTTAATGCTCTCTTCTCATATTTATATATGGCTCGCTAAAAATTCTTCCGAATTTTTCTGAAAAGCGGAGGAAAAAGCGACCTTCTTAAATGTCACCCGAATTTTTGACAGAATATCAGGTCTCAAATTGTCAGTTGGGTGTTGTTTATTCGATGCGTTTATGCTCTAGGGTTCAAGTCTGGTATTTGCGCCAAGCGCTTAAATATCGCCTGTTCTGTGGTTCGTGTTTATTATTGAAATAAACTGAGCAAACTCAATCGTACGCATCTAAAATTACTTACAACATCAAGCACAACATGGGTGCTACCCATGGAAACAATTTTCCATAAGAAATAGCTATGATTTGGTGATGAATACAGTGAAAACAACATTCGCGAAATCGATGTCGCCCGTGGCAACCATTGGCATAGTTGGTTTGGCGTTGCGCGTGTTTCCTTGAACGAAAGAGAAGGAAAGAGAATAGGTGCGTGCAGTTTCGGTATGAATAACAAACGAGACAACACCAAGGTGTGCCACGACGGAAAAAAGGGCCGTTTGTTTATAGGGGGTGTTGCGACCCAGTGCAGTGCATCCATTCTCAACCACTGGTTCAGAATTACTCGGGAAGTTGTACCGTGGTTCAGTTATCCTAAATTATCCTGAAAGATGTTTTAAGGCTGTCTTCAAATGATACGCGTGAAGTGTAAATAGTGAGAGTGCGATTTCTACGAACGTGTGTGCACGAGTGTGATCGCGTACGTGTGTTCGTGTGTATGTATGTGTGTGCAGGAGAGAGTTTTTGTGTGTAGTACAGCATCAGCCGTGAAATAAACGAGCTCGAAAGGAATCACTAGACGAGCATATTCAGCGATAAAATTCCGATGCACCATTCCACTAACACGCAGCAGCTTTTGAAGGCCTTCAAGTTTCAAGGTGTGCTGTATTTTGGTCGATGATTGCAAAATATTAATCATCACATCAGCAGACTCCATTGAGATGTGTTCTGTGTAGTAGATACAAATGCTTGATTGATCATCCACCACACGGAGTCGGGTGTGTATTTGTGTTGGTGCTACTGTAACAACTGTGTTCGCGAGATTACGAAGTGCTGGCTTATTCAATTTACATTCCATCACGCATTCCCCGCCGTCAATGCCAATGCTGATTTCTGCTGAGGACTGTCCAACAGGTAATAAATTTAAAGGTGCCTTGCATATCAGGAGAATTACTATATGAATAAGTTTAATTCAAGATATTTTGAACGAAACTAGGAATCAATTTAAAAGACCTAGTCATCGACAGCTTATTCCTAGTATTAAGCTGTTGCAAAGATTTGTCCCTTCAATATGATTGGGTATCTTGGGACCTGTTTCATTGTTGCGTATCTGCGAGGAATTCGAATGCCTCTTCGGTTATAGCCGTAGAATCCGCCGTATGCTTTTGGAAAAGAGCGAGAAAAACATGTTGGCAAACAGGTTTCTGTGTGTTTTGTGTTGTATCAATCAGTCGAAGTTGTAGCGGTCGGTGGCACCTGAGGCCAACACTCACAAATGTGGTTGGAGCGAAGCGCAAGTTTTAGGTCACCGATTTACGTTTTTGTTTTCGGCATCACTTTCAAGGGCACACACACACGGGTACATTTAAAGTTTTGTTCTACATTGTTCGATCGACAACAGCACTTGCCACACAGAAAGTAAATAAGAGAAGTGTAAGAGGGATAATAGAAGAAATAGGATCAGCTATTTTGTTATCATCGGTTGTTTTAATTTCGTTTAACTCACGGGGATTTGCTTTTATTGGTTTTTGTTCTATTTACAATGTTTCCTTTGCAATTAAATTCAATTAATTAAGTCTGAATTTGTTTTCATTAACTAGTGGTGTCGATTATCAATAAATCAACATTTATCATATTATTTCATATGCAAGAAAAATTCGCTTAGAAAAAGTTTTCTGGTAACTGCGACATGAATTCGCATATTTGTTCGAGCATTAATGATACAATTAAATAATTCCTAACAAAAGTTGATAGTCATTAATAGTCATAATTAGTTTGCTACATTCGTATATAGCAACTAAAAATAATACGAACGTTGATCCAAAAATAAGGTTCCCGAAGAGCTCTACTCGTTTAGGAAAGTGCGAGGCGAAATCATGGGTCACAAAAATTGGAGCACCGTCTACAAAAATGCGTAGAAAAAAATGGCGAATATGTAGAAAAATAGAGCAAAGTTTCCTCTTTCCAATGATGTAAATTTCTACGAGAATAAACAATATTGTCTAGTTGTAAAATTGATGGGAACCTTACCTTTGGATCAACTCTCCTATTTAAGCATTCACATAAACGTCGTGAAATTCCGCTATCAAATCCGTGAAAATTATTGTCAATATTATTAATTTGATTTTAATAATACTGCTTTTTCATTATTGTGTGGATAAATGTTAAAAAGTTAAAATCAGCTACACTGACTGAACCTATGTGCATTGAAAACTGCATGATCTAGTTGTTTTTTATGACGGATACGAATTTTCGCGGATAATTTACAACGATAGCACAGCTAATTTTGAAAATAATTAAACTTTATGCGCAAGTTCGAAGAGGTGAAAAGTCGCACGTTTCAGACAGTACTCAATTGATGGTCTTAAACAAGCAACACATTTGAAAAGTTGTGTTTTGATTAAACTATTTTTTTCATTAGCATCAGGCAGTAAATATCGCCGCTTTCGGGACCTAGATTTCATTGTAAAATAAATCACCTTGGTCCTTCGAGACTTGATGGAATATTGCATACACAGCGTGATCCGTTTCCGGATCGTTGGTGGTACCTATGGAGCCGAGATAAGGATGTGTTAAACAAACCTACCATTAGTGCAATGCCGTTTCCATCTAAATTGATTACAGCATCCCTCAACCTACCCCTAATGGTTGCGTATTAAGCTTGTTGGCTGTCTGATTATCGGGTTTCAGGACCTTGGGATAGGTGGGAGCGTACAAACTTTGAGGCAAACTTATCCAACACGGCCATTCTTGGCGACTAGGGCTGCGTGTGTGTCCGTTCGCAATTCCTCCCATTTCCGTATGGCCAGTGGGGAAGGGTAGAACACCGACACAATTGCTGGCGCACCGATTAGAGAATTGGCCCGGACAAGTACAACAACCTTTTGCTTTTTTGTGTTCTCGCCGCTGTCTGACTGACTGTCTGACAGTCAGGCATCGCCCATTTGCAGCACTGGACCGGAACGAACCGGTAGCTAACAGACGAAGAGAAAGAAAACGAAGATTATGTTGCGGTTTCTGTGGCCATAGTCAGTGCCGCGTTCTGCAACAAGCAAACCCCTGGAGAAAATGTTTCCTCATTTCGATAGGGGGAGAAAAGTGGGCGCTTATTCCGCGATCCACGGCAATCGATCGCTACAACAGTTTGAAAGACAGAGAGCGAAGAAAATATGCTGCGCAATTTGCTCACTAGCGAGCTGGTTCTTTGCTAATGGAGTTTAGTCCAGTCTTTTTAAAAACGCATCCCCGCAACCGTAGTGGCAATCTCTCTTTTTCTCGCGTAACGGATCAGTCGGTATTGAAGTTTTTTTGCGACCCCTGTGAGAAAAGGGGAATATTATGGCGGAATGTCGTGTGCACGCTCCTATCACTGTAGTGGTGCACACGAATAAAGCGATCATCATCATCATCATCGTCGTTCTCCTGCAGCAGCAGTGTGTGAGTGCGTCGTTCGAAATGCCACTTGTTTGGTTGCTAGGGAACTTACCTAGCGACTTGTCCGCACGCACACACATTCACTTGTTCGCTGCGTTGCTATGTTGATGTGTGCGTGAGAGCGGTGTCGGTGTTGGCTATCGTCGTCGCGCCCTGCTGCGTTTGGTTCGCAACGGACGGGTTGTTTAGATCCCCCAAACGCTGTCGCTGCGCGTTGTCGTTGTCGTTTTCGTCGTCGTTGTCTCCAGCAGTCGCTGGAATGGAGCGAGTGTTAGTTTCAGTTTAGCGGGCCGTTCGACGCGTGTGTGGTGCTTTCTCGTGCGCCGATCTTCGCTCGATCTTCACTGCACGGCGCGCTGGTGCATGGTGTTTGTGGTAAGCAGCGGTAGAAGTGCGTGTGTGTCATCTTTCGAGCAAGCTAGATTGTGAATTTGCAATAATGAAACAAAGGTTTGGCACAGTCGACGAACACGGAAAATCGGTGTAAAATGGCCACTGTGAGCGCGATGATTCGCGTGTGATCCCATGCGCACCTCATCTCACCGTCATCGTCATCTTCGTGTACCTGTGCTACATCTACACTGTGGTACCATTTTTAAGGGGTACAGTGCGTTTGTCCCAATGCAGTTGTATAGGTAGTGTGTGGTGCTATTCACCCTACGCGAGCCGGAGCGCATTCTTTGTTGGGAATGGGAATGGGAATAAACCTAAAAAACGAGGAGAAATATTTTGGAAGGTTGTATATTGTTGTCCGGACCTCTCGAGACACCGGATTCCCGACAGCTACGAAACCCTCCGTTTAATCGCAGTGGCATTGCGATGGTCGTAAAACCTCCGTGGCTGCGTGTTTCGAGATGGATATATGGTGTGTGTAATATATCTTCGGCCTTAAAACGATACCCTCGACTGTATTCGCGATCGAAGCAAGCGAACAAAAAGGTCCCTTCATCAGTCTGCACGGGTCGTGCTGTGTGTAAAGTAAAAAAGTGTCCGTGCATGCGCTCGTGTTCGTGTAAATTCTCTTTCGGTCTCGTTTCGCTTTTTGTGCCCAGTGCCGTATCGCTGGGGGTATCCTTTTTCAGGCAGCAAAAGATTAGGCAAAACTCGAGCCCACCTCTACTTTTCTTTCTCTCTTTCTCTCTCCTTCGATCGCTCCCGGTGATGTGGTGTGTAGGCCATTTGCGAATTTGTATGCGCTGAAGAAACCGGTACACCTTCTGGGGTTTGGCTGCTGATGCTGAAGACGCCGTTAACATCGTTATAAAGTGAGGTGAGCCTGATGGCCGCCGAAGTGCGCGGGATGAAGAAAGCAAAATCGTTGCAAAAATAATAAAACAGTGAGACAGTGTGCGAAACAGTGCGGCAGACAGCAGAAACAAAACGAATAAAACAACACCGAAGATAGCTGATGTGACGTAGTCACATAGCTCGAAAACACGCTGCAGTTGGAGCTGGCCGAAAACGATCAAGGCAGCCTCTGCATTCCAGTGGCTCCACCGTGTGTAGAGGAAAGGGCGATTGAATACGCGACGTTGGTACGTCATCGTTGACATCATCATCACCGCCATCATCAGTGCGGAGCTGTTGGTGAGTCCACTACGAACCACTACAAACAAGCACCAGATGAAGATCGCGTGTGTGAATTGTGCACACGACGACAACGCTGACCGGTTGCGGTGAAGTCTATTCGGTCGTTTAAATTTTCGTTAACAGCACACATACACATACACGCGAGCACGGAAGGAAATGGCAATGAGTCACATCGATCGTGTGCGGGAATTGGCGGAGTAGCGATTTCATCCTCTGGACCGCCGGTTCTTAACCATTCGCTCACCCAGGGGAGCCTGTTTCGGGCAATTTGTGCTGCGAGTGTGCGTGCACGATTTTAACCCTATGTGGTATTTTTTCGCTTCGGAAATAAAACAACTTACCACACACGGTGGCGGTCATCTGTCCGTTGGCCGGTGATGATAGAGCTGGGTGGTGATGGTGGCAGCGGTGGCGAAGTGGAGTTGTTGTTCAAAACGCTAAGCCTACCAACAACACAGACAGAACTCGTGGCCAGAAATGCGAGAACGAGAATGTGACTTCAGGCTTCGCACATGCATGGGCCTACACCTCACAGGGGCAGCGGGAGGTATTAATTGGATTAAGACAGACGGGGGGTTGTTGCCCAAAGGCGACGCGACCCCGCGTTGAAGTGCTACTGAAATGAAGCAATTTTCCCCCGTCGGCCTATTATCGCCACAATACCACACTAGCATTCGCTTGCAGCAACGTTGCTATCGACGAACACTTCGAACTATTTCTATTTGACACTAATTGATGCGGTTCGGTGGCAAATGAACGAATCAATGTGAGCAATGCATTAAAATAGCTTTTTTCGTAGAGAATAGTTTATTGATTCCGAATGTTTGTCATTCGAGCGTTTATTACTGCTATCCAAGCTGACAAACGTGAGGATATTTTCATTTTTCAAAAATATAATTGAATAAATATTCCGTGGGTTCAATGATACATTAGCTATTGCCTAATAATGTATACCATGTAATCAAATACACGGATTTACATTCAATTCGTACCAAAAACAATTCAAATGCGATCGAAGCAGGATGATGTCGGTTGATTGATTGTGTACGTGACATTTTGTTGTTCGATTACATTGTGACGAATAATCTTTACCACATCGGTGTATTTTTAAGATAATTCATTGCAATACCAGCAGAACTTTTCAATATCCTTAAGGGCTGCAACGAATTCATGAGCAGTGATTATCACAGTTAAAATTTACGACGCATTATTTCAACATGTTATATTTTCTGTATGCGTCACAGTACATAAGGTTCTCTCTTTGACTACAGTATTACCGACGAACACCACCGGTTCGCCTTTTTATAGGCAACCTGGATTAATATATCCTATTTTGTGTTCGACAATGCTAGCTCCCAAGTGTTATTTTCACTGGCACGTATACACTCTTGCCTGAAGTGACATTTTTTTCGCTTAAATCTTTCTTCAATAATACAGTTTTACGAGCTTTGCCGTAGTTTAAAATCTCTGACAGTTTACCTTCGAATGGGGTTTGTTTACACAGATACGAGATAAATTCACCCCTGTGCGTGGTTTCAAATAGATAAAAAAGTACGGCCAGATCCCTTCCGCGGCACCTTTTTCAGCAGCTACGGGGGACTGTCGTTTGTAGCTGGGTGGAATAATTACATCTGCCTTTGAGGCTTGTACAGAAACCGGATCGGCTATGGATCTTGGATCGTGCACCGGAAGTTTTATCCGGTACCGGTGTTTGCGGTTCCAACGGGTGAGCAGAGGAAAGGAGCGGGAAGCTACAAATGCATTTGCACCTGATGAGTGAAAATTGGCACGCTTCGGCTTTAGTTGGTGCGTTGAAAGCAAAAACCCCGCAGCGGAAGAAGGATATCCTGCGTGTCGGGCGATGGGCTCGGCACCAGTTGAACCT
Organism: Anopheles farauti; assembly: GCA_000473445.2. Taxonomy (NCBI): domain Eukaryota; kingdom Metazoa; phylum Arthropoda; class Insecta; order Diptera; family Culicidae; genus Anopheles; species Anopheles farauti. The sequence goes on along the minus strand of KI915046.1, from coordinate 5,763,340 downwards.
TCCGTTGCACCGCTCATGGAACAAGTTGCAGTTCGCGAGGCAACCTTCACCCGTGTCCCACCGCAACTACTGGACACAGATGCATTATGTGTTTAAAAATGGCCCTTGCGCCAGATACCGTTGCATGCAGTTTCCGGGGTGGTACACTGATCGTTCACAGTAAGGCAGGGAGGTTTGCTTCAAGGCAAGCTCTTGTTGCCTGAGCGCGCACGTGGATGTACCAACGTCATGTGATAAGACGTGAACTGGCTGGGTTAGTTTGGCTGGTGGCATCTTTTTAACTTGCCGTTGAAACACACATTCCTTTCATCATCCAACCGCGTGCGTGACTAAAACATGCAGCGTGAAACGAGACAGGTAAAGGTGTATGTGTGTAAGCATAATGTGGCAACTGAACGCTTCGACACCTTGGAAGATTGATGGTTTTTTACGTGCGGTGCGCCACCGTAGTATTACGAAATAATATTTCGATGTCTTATCAGAATGCTGGAAGACAAACGAAAACAGTTTATTAGAATTGCAACAAAAAACTCACTCAACTATTTACCATAGAGAAGAAAATGAATAAGTAGGTATGACGCACATGGCTGTGTGTTTGGAAACCTTCTGACTGGTTGGCCGATGGTGTGTGAGGCATCAAATTATCATAACAGATGTGCCTGCACTGACCTCAGGAGGCGACGACCTGATGCTCGAGTTCGGCGTCAGGAATTATGTAACGGACGGAATAACGATCGCTTTCATTTTATGTACTCACTCACGGTGGAAGATGATCGCGTGAGAAAGGCGATGAGGAAACATGGCCCGGTGTGGTGGTGATGTGTGATGCTAGTGTGAGCACACCGCTCACTTTGACCCCCAACACACAGACATATTATTCGGTGGATGATAAACGATCCATTAATTTGATGAGGTAATTATTATATTACCGATCGCGAAGTGATACACACACGCGGTGGCTTCTTTAATGAACAGCCATACATCTGCAAGAGAGTGCGTTGTGTTGTAGGAGCGAGAGAGAGAGAGAGAGAGAAAGAGCGTACGTTGGAGGGAAAGAGAGTAGAAATTTATGTTACAAGACCAGCAGCAGCAAGAAACCCGTCGGAATTTGCCCGGCAGCTGTCGATCGTGTTACTTACTGCAAGGTCAGCCGAGTCGTAGGGCATCGTTGATTGATGTAAGTGACGGAAGTGAAAGTTTTACTTGTCGTAGTACGCCCGGGATCCGTTGTAGTACTAAGATCTTGGATGGTGCAACTCCACAATAGGCACATGAAACATGAAATTTCTAACCATTAGTGAATACTCACTTTCATACTTCAGTTCGTTTGATTTCAATGTTCCACGCTACCGAAATAGGTTTCGAGATGCCTTGAGAAAGCGCTTGTCCACTTCAAAATCGACATTATAAAACGATATCAAACATTTGGCAGATACTTTCAATCATTGGTGCTGCTACGCACCAGAATGCCCACGTTGTCTTTATTTTGGAAGGTTCGTAAATGTGTAACATTAGTTTCTTCAGGGATATATTGAAGGAGTTCATATGCATTATTTTGGAGGAATTAAATTCTTTGAAGGAAACCGAAACGGCTGGGAAGCGATACGAAGATGAGCCTGGCAAACAGTAGCCAAATCAGTCCATAATGCTGTCGCCCCCGCAGGGGCAAATGTATTACTTAGGTAGGACAAAATATGATAGGAAATGGACAAAACATCCCGGAGCCATCTGTTTGATTTGTTTGCATGAAATTGAGTTTCCTTTTCTACTTCTTTCTCGCACTCTCTTTCTACTGTTCGTTTGCTTTTGAGCTTCGGCGAATAAAAAAGGTCAAATCTCAAAATCAAAATGATTGATTTCCATGTCAGCCACACGCCGAGTGGACCCGGTCTCTGCTGCTCTGCTGGAGGGTTTCTACCATCTCCAGTCGCTTTCCGGAATTCCAACAAATGGGTGATCCATCCCTGAGGGGGACCCATTATTAGAGAGAGGCTGCGACGAAATCGAATTCGGGTGTCGTAATACTCACCTGTGGGTTTCACTTTCCCTTTTTCCCGGTGTACCGGTAGGGGAAAGAGAAAAGAGACTACAAACACCTAACGGCAAACCGTAACTCTGTTTTAAAGCGACATCTGTGAGTAAGTATCTCTTGGCGCAGTTTTTTTTATTTGACAAAAAAAATCTCGCTGTCCATTGGTGTGCTTTTCAGAGTTGTGTTTTGGGATTGTTCGATTTATAGACATTTGTAATCGCCACCCGGCGGAAGGATGTGTTGTAATGTCTGGCTACACAGCATGGAACTGCTTGTTGGGAAAATTGGCTGCAAGCGCTTCTTTTTCGTGCGTAAAAAAAAATCACGTTGACAATTCGTGGTACGCTGCTGGCAGGAAGATAGCGTAGTTTCTGGAATTGGAAAGATGATTTTGCGGTGACATTCAAACCGTATCCGATGGTGGTGTGTGTTTGGCTGCTTCCGGTGATTTCGTCAAATCAATTTGATTGTGCGTTCAAGTATTCGGAACCTAAAGTCGGTTTAGATTTCGTCGGTGTCGGTTTTACGTTACGGCATGTCTGTTTGAAATCCGTTTATTTTTGTTTGGACAGCGATCTAAATTCGTAGCAGTAGTTTTAATACGATTTCGAAAAACTTGTTCCTTTGGGGCTTTTGTGCTCATGGTGCTAACAATATCATAGATAGTTTTTGCTAATGTTAGTTATTCCATATTCTATTATTATGAAACTACAGTAAACATATGTTTGGGAATCGATGAATGATAGCATAGCGCAGTTTAAAAGTTTCCAACACTGTTTTCACCACTCCATTTGATGCATTTAGTGATGATAAAATTTGAACGATCCATTTAGGCGCCGGTCTTTCACGGTTTCAAAGATCCTGAAACAAAATTTACGGAAGGTCAAGCTATATTTACCTTCAGTGATAACTAGGAAAAGATGAAGTTTAAACCCGTCCACGGTAACGATTGTCAATTAATTTTTATTTATGCATATATTAAATTTTAATTTAGATGTTTTCAATGAACCGTGCAATGTTCTATTTAAATCGCAACCAAATTGTAATATTTCCATCGACTTCGCATTAGGTTAGCTGGCCAAGTGGTTTAGTTGTATTATCGTGTGTAATAAGCCGGTAAATCGATAGAGTTGATCGCATAGGGCATTAGAAGAAAAACTATCTAAAGAGAAGCAAAAATTTCCTTAATCTCGCATGTACTCTACATTTGTTTAAGGTTACGCATTTATTTACGATGTTTTTTTTTCAATTTCCTTTCCTGTACGACCGAGGTGGTTTCAGCAGTGACTTCATTCTGCTGTCGAAAATATGCTGCTCGAGATGTTAAACAACGCGTGTGCACACATGTGTGCGTTACGGTGTTCTTGGAAACGAAACAGACTTTAACCAGGTCCCAAGTTTCCTACCGATTAAACGCACGATTCCTAGTGTGAGCACGTAAGCCAGTCTTGAAGAGTCTCGACACCCGCCTTTGCTTACTTCTTTAATTTATTGAATCACACTGGATACGGCGTGTACAGTTGCTGTTCGTCATTGAATATCTGCCTTACCGTACCAGAGTTCCGAACGACTTCACAGCCTACGTAAAGTTATTTTCCGTACAGATAAAACGATTTTTTGTCGGTGAAAACGTTATTTACAAACAATTAGGCATGGTTTTTACACCACCCCCTGTAAAGGATGAGTATCATCGTCAGCAAATATCAGCTCCCACCCCCCGGGTGTATGTGTGTGTTTTTTCACTTCTCCGTCGATTGTACGCGTTGAGTGTTGTGGCTTGCAATCAAGTAGTTTTTTTTTATATTAGTCCGCCAATGACACCTTTTATATGCAAGTTTGTGCCTTCTTTTTTATTCTTTCTTGCACAACATTCCATCGGTGAAGAGGTTATTTCGTTTGTGGGAAACATATGATTTTTAAAACATTACTACGGTCTATTTTCCCAACCCCATCGGTTTTACATTGGATCCATAGTAGGAGTGTTTCGGTTGTGCTGCGTTTTTGGGTGTTCGTTTCGTTCGTTTTCGTACGGTAACGTTTCAACTGTAGAAGTTGCAATGTTGCCGTAAGCTTGCATGATTATTATTCACATCACAACGCGTGAGTGTTTACTGCTCTGGTCTGGTGGTCGACTCATCAGCTCATTGTTTGATCAATTCCACCAGTTCTGTTCAATCATCGGTCGTTATGAAAATCAAAGGGAGGCAAAATACTGTTGATTTCTGGTTTGGAGTACACATTTGGCATCGCAGATGAAGGCAATAAATAGAGAAAAAATAATACCGACAATGGATGTTATCCATTGGAATAAATCCGGGCGAGTTTTCTCGTACCGTCTACAGCTGCCGCACGAATGAATTGGTTTCCCATAAATAACGACGACAGAAGAGCATATACAATTTTTGATGACACTAGAATTTTCTGTATGCTTTTGCGCGTCAGGCGTTTTGCATGATGGCTTGATATCTTTGGCAAAAAAAAAACAGCTGAAACAAATCCGGTTGTTTTGTTTCTGTTGCGATCCTTCTGTAGTCTCTCAACTTCCCCGCCTTCCTGTCCTGTTCTGTCTTTTATTTCTTCTATAGTTTGTGTTATTTTGCATAGCGTGTGCATTCTTCATCATTCAACCCTCTGCTCTGCTGCAAATGTTTATTGCATTGTGTGAAGATCGTACTTTTGCGTACCACGAGACGGCGACACCATCAACCGTTTTGATCTGCTGTTTGCTAATCTGCTGTGATGAATTGGTGAAGTTGATTGCCTGTGGCATGTTTCGCGGAAGCAGAGAAAACGGAACCGACAGTTGACCCCTCTCGCGCGCCTTACGAGCACGATTTTGCCACGCCGTATCGACCGTTGTCAAATGGGCATTTACCTCTTTCGCGTGATGGGTGTCGCTCTTCCCTCGTTGCTTCGACATGACGCGACAGTGCGGAAGTAATGCGCCCTTTTTTCCAGTTTTTTTATTCTTCGCCCAGTGTGCGTTACTTCTTCGCGGCCGTGCCCCTTTCGCCGTCCATCTGAATCGGCATTCAAATTTCTCACGTTTGGTCCAGCGAGGAAGGGAGGCGAGCGGGAAAAAAACAAACGCGGCGCACTAAACGATCGCGCCCTAGTCTCGTGCGCGCGTGTATGCGACTCACTGGTAAGACGAAACTCCCAGCGTTTTAGAAATGAAAACGGAGGCACACAACATGAACGCCAAAAAGGGGTGGTGCAATGGCGCATCACGAGAAAGGTGCAGCTCCACGCGATGTGAAGCGCGGTAAAGTTTACAAACAGTTTCTTAAATGGTCTGCTTTTCCACGGCAGCATCGGTAACGGACGCATCGTCTCGCGTTCTCTCTCAACAGACGCATCCCAAAAAATGCAGTCTATCTGATTTGTAAGCGCTGTGTGTGTGTGTATGTGTGTCTGTGTTCGTTCGCTCGAATGCGTAATGGTTGCGTGATTTATGCGCTGCTCTGCATTTCTTCTGTTTCTTCACTCTTTATCTTCCGGTATCTCCGTCGGTACAACGATACTCCCTCTGGCCCAGTAAGATAATGCAGCATATGTGTGTACTCCGTGAGCCGAGAAATAATCGCAATGAATCGAATGGAAACAGAGCGAGGCGTCCGTAGCATAAAAGGATGGGTCGTTGTTTTTTTTTGTTTTATGGGTGCAGCTTGGGTATAAAAAGGCCAGTGGTGGTATGTTGTCCATGGACAAAAGACACATTTTCCCGGTTAGGTAAACTTTAGGCCAGTCTAATGGCAGTGAGAATTGAACTATTGTTGTGTGTTGTTAGCTTACGATTGCGATTTCTTCCCCTCGTGAGTGATTGCAACTGGTACTGCTGCTCGTAAGTATGATTTACTTCGAGCAATTTATCTGTTAGCCATTTGCATCGCGGCTGTACTGGACAATGTGCAGCCAAGTGTGTGGTAAAAAGGAATTTGCCACCGCAGCTTGTTTTATCTTTCATCTTCCATGACTGCACATTCAAACTCATTGGTGGGGAATTGGCGTTGCATGGATACAGTGTTGGATGTCCATTGCCATGGATGCTGTGTTGGTAAAATCAGCACAATTACAATCATTTTTTTTATTTTAAAAACGCCTGCACATTTTGACCATTTATATTGCAATCGTACTTAAATCGGTTGAATGAAAGTGATTGCAGTTGTCGCTTTTATTTTCTTGCATACAAAGTATAAAAACGCAGTATTCTTTTTATAGATACTCATTTGACATGATTTTTTGAGATAAAATGCAATTATTTGGAGTCATTAGAAAATTCATGTTACTTTCGTTTGTGGGTGAGCGAGAAAGAGAGAGAGAGAAAGAGAGAGAGAGAGAAAGAGAGAGAGAGAGAGAGAGAGAGAGAGAAAGAGAGAGAGAGAGAGAGAGAGAGAGAGAGAGAGAGAGAGAGAGAGAGAAACTAAGATTGTATTTGGAATCTGTGTGAGAATACTGATAACACTAACGCGTTTCTCTCAATTATGTTCAGACAAAAGGGAACGTACCCATGTATTATGTTTTGAAAGCTCCGATCTACAGGTGAACTAGTCTTCTTTTCGGTTACGGTTCACGGCACATTGTCGCAGTTGTTGGCGGCTGCTCAGTCGACCGGTAAGGCGGAAACGATCCGTTGTTGGCGACGTGAACCTAATCGTGTTGAAGAGGTTTAACGATTTCGTTCGCAACGAACTCATCTGTTAGTTTGATAAATGTTGTGTAAAATTGGCAGCTTTGTAGCACGGCATCTTTATAGCGTGTAAACACTCTGACATGCACCGTTTTTTTAACCTTCTCTTTTCTGAAACACACCTGAGTGTCAGGGTAGACAAGTCAGTGACGGATATTATGTTGTGAGGAGGTTTATATTTTGCCTTTACCTGTCTGTCTGCTAGACGGGACATCAAATTGGCACCAGACGGCTCGACGTTGCCTCTAAGGATAACACTGGCAACGACTCAAATATCTTAGGTAGCGTCTAATGACATGGACCATCATTATTAACCGAATTCACCAGACAAAGGTGCTTAGCTGGTGCCATACACAACTATGGTGATAAACCATTTTTTAAGAGATGCCGTCTTGTCTGTAATTTGATAGGAAACTAATTACGTTCGGTGTGCAATTTCAAAACATGGCGCGAAGTGCGTTGACGAAAGATGTGCAGGTTCTGTCATTATTCTGATAGGTGAGCTACTACTCTAAAAATAGAAATCATGATTGTAATTACTTTTATCTGTATGTGAAGTAAAACATATATTTCATTCGATGGTATTCGTTTTAAGTAAGTGGTCAGCCATGTGCCATGTAAATGTGAAGGTTTGCCGGTTGCTAAGTGTTAAGTTAAAAATGAATCTGGTTGCATTTACGTAATGACGGCAGTTTCCACCTAGTAGAGCAAAATACATTTGATGGGTTACTAAGTAAATATGATACTTCAAAATCCTCATCTATAACACACACAAACATCTAACGCCTTCAATGAAACCACATAAAACCAACCGTATGGTACTTTCGCACTAGGCTACGTAAAATAGAATTCAGTTATATCGGTAGCTAGCGCGGACAAATTATTCGTTAAATAACATTGCAATTCCATATTGGTGTAGATTACTATGGGGTCTCGTGTTAGAGGGTACGAACCCTAGTCCCTAGATACCAACTGGATCAATAATAAATTAGATATTTCACCTCGTCAAACTACGCACCCCTTGATCTGAACAGGCTGGGGTGGGGCTGATGGCAGTCTACTTTTGTTCTGAACGACTGAATCATAATGAATAGTAAATAATTTGACTTGTTGGTGACCATGGTGATCACAGGTGATCCTGTGCCGCTGGAACGATGTAGTTGTAGATGTAGGTGGTGCCTCGCAGCATTACACGGTACATAGATTAACTTTAGGTGGGAACTTTTCTCGGCGGTGCCACTTGTTCTGCTTCTGATTACTGATTACTCTAAACCCCTTATTGCATTGATTACTTCTGAGTGGACGAATGTGGAACGGAAGTGACTGTCGTCGTTCGCTTCTTGTTTGTCTATTTTCCGAAATGTTTTCTAGTAAGAATACCCAGTATTATATTCTGTATGTTAGCTGAAATTTCGCATCAGCTTGGCATTGTTTTACGTATGGCTTAACGTATCCTGATATATTGTTTAATTTTAGCATCCGTCACTATTATAACCGAGTTTACACGAACAAATAACAAACAAGTCTTAATTGAGTTGCAAAACATAATTCGATGCTGGAATTATACAGTCGTCCACGAGTACACCCATACAGAACGCTCCAGCTGTTGTTTTGTGTTGGAAAGCTTTGCTGGGGGAAACATTTTGCTGTGATGGATTAAAATTTGCCGCCTACGCCTCTGCCAGTGTGGTGTGAATGAGTTGCCATGATTTCCGTTCTATTTGCTTGGTTGCAACATGCATCCCTGCAATCTACTTCACCTTGCGTTAGCTGCAGAACGTTTCCTGTTATTCGCTGATATTCGACATCGATTCTGTCCTCCCGTCAGTATCAGTGGGTTGTATTGTGTGTATTGGTGGTAAGTGCTTTTGCTGAATGTCATGGTTCATGTATGTTTTTACGTAATTGAGGAGCTTACATCGAACGCAGTAAAGCGCTTCGCATCGTCCTTCAATCAAAAACGCTCTTACTGACCAACATACATGAACGAATTTCGAAAATGTTAAAGATTAATTTTCAACATTAAGATTGGATCTTAATGTTCTGTCTTGTTTCATTTATCAACGATTATAGTTGTATAATTTTACATATCTTATAAGATACCATATTTTCTGCATTCTCGAATATGTTCTAGTTTTTGCATTCTCGAATATGTTCTACTATCTTTAATATATAAGAATTGCCTGTTGACAAGGGAAAAACCAACTTATTATGAATGCATTTATTTATAAACCCAATAACTATAGAGTAAACACATTGATCCTTTCGCGAATCTACTATTTAATAACGGGCTTTTCATGAAATTTACACATTTCACACGGATTTTTCTTTATAATTCTCTATCCGTACCTATATTTCTCTCTCTCTCTCTCTCTCTTTCTCTCTCTCTCTCTCTCTATCTCTCTCTTTCTCTCTCTCTGTGCTTTGAAGCCCACCGAAAACACAACGTGAAACAATCGTGCCACAAGCAGGTACGATAAAAAAGGCTTTCTAGAGGTGCATACCGCTGGAAAAGCAACTCCATAAACAGCTCTGGGAAATCGCACGCTTGAACGACCACCGCGCGAGACGCGAGTGGTTTGCTGTGGCTGTCCGAAGGGTTCTTCAAATGTTTGCCAGCAGTACTAAAAATTGTCCGCGTTAGCGGAAGTGCGCGTGATAACGGCGTGTTGTTGCACAGCGCTGCGCTGGGTACGGAGTCGGAAGTGGAACCACCATTTTTGGACCCGCCACCCTTCTTCTCACGCTCTCTCGGGGGAGGGAGATTCCTGGTTGACCCATGGTAAAAAAAGGTGCTCGTATTCGAAACCAGTGTGTGCAGTGAAGCTGAAAGTTCCCACACTTACTGCTCTCTCGTTCTGGTTTACCTCAAGCTCTCTGGTGTGCGTGTTTGCGGGAATGGGCGTATGTAACGCACAACTCTCGTGAAAAAGAAGAGGTACTTGTTTTTCTTTAGCATCCGATGTCGATGCCTTTATTGTTTGAAATGTTCTCAAACAGACTTCTGCGACGGATATTCAATAAAACAGTTCGGTATTCTTGATTAGTCATGTGTGAGATATATTTTTGGACAGAGTTGTCTAGAGAAATGTACTTCGTGTAACAAAATGTTCTCAATGTGCTTTGAGCCTCAACTACTGCAGGTGTGTATGTTAGTTTGTGGACTGAAGCAAACAGCAGCACACGTTCCGATTATTAACTGTTGTTTGCCTCTACCTATATTCTCAATCGACCATCGGTTGGGAAGAGGGGTGGTAGTTTGTTGTTGCGTACGTGCGAGTATGAGACGTTGCGCCGACAGTTGTGGGGTAGCTGAGTTATCGATCAAATTCTTTGTTCTGCTGGTGCTATCTAGCCACCACCACCGCCTGAGATTGTTATGGAATGTAGTGGTTATATTATCCTCTCCAATGGTTTCCGTTCGAGTATGACAACCTCGCCGGGGCTCGCTGGCTACACATTCCTCACGCTTGCCAGTTCCTGTGCTCACGAAAGATAATAAATTAACGTTAGGGCTCGTGTTTGAGGGACGAAGGAAGAACAAACAAACATAGACGACGGAGCAGGAAATTAATGTGGGCTTATCGATTAAATAAAAAGAAATTGCTATGTCAACTGTAGTGATTTAGAAGTTACATGCTGATTTGCGTTGATAATGCAGTACACGCACGTTTACTTCCGTTTTTTTTTCGCCAGAAAATTCCTATTGTTCCTTTTTAAACTAACTGCAGGACTGAACAAGTTGCTCTACCGGCACAGGGATATCAAGTATCTGCGAAATTGTTTACGAGCCCAGACACTAATTGGATTAATTAGATAATGGAATTCCATCAGGAAACGATTTTTCTTTTGTTTCTACTCCGTGTGCTACTAATTTACATGTCCATTTAGGTGTTGTGTCTCCAGCTTTTCTCGGTATCCTCGTCCGAACGCCAAATCTGCTTTGTTGGGATATCACACTTGCCGCTGGCATTAAGCCCCAAATGCGCACACATAGTGCAGGCAATATAATAGGCGCTATCCGAGAAACAAGAAAACGTCACTCAGCGTGGAACAGTATCGATCAGGAAACTGTTCACCGGTCAAATGCGGCCGAAGGGAAGATCACGATAATTGGATTCTACATTCCACTACGAGTCATTTAAATTCAGCGAACACGGCCAACTTGTGGAATGGAACGGCTCTGGGACATTGGCAGCACCCGAGCGGGCTCGTCCCCCCGCGTCCGGCTGCTCCGTCAGAAATTCTTTCACGCCAAACACCCAAGCGCGCCGTGTGTTTGTGTTGTCCTCATTTACTGGTTAAATTTGTCAATTGTTTTCGCTCGGGATTCAGGGCAAAAATAAAAGACGCACCCGTTCTCCCTAGCACACACTCACGCACCTGCTTGTAAGTGTTGTACTTTCGTCTGTTGGGGGGATAGGCATAAAATATGCTTAGAATCATTAACCATTCTGTGCCGGTTCGAGTAACCATTGTTTTCCGTGTTATTGCAGACGATGTACTAACGTTCGCTTGAACGATTCACATCCTGCTGAAGTTAGGAAAAATGTTATTTGGAGAAGCACGAGTGGTGGTATGCAGGCCATTCGAAATAACCCAGTGCAGGTAATGATGCGTGCAGTTTCGTGATAATTATTTCCCACCTGGTGTGTCCTAATATATTGCCGTGTGTTTGATGTGAGTGAAATGGTTCATATAATTCGTTTCTTATGCTTTCCAGTTCAAATGCTGATCATAAAAGTAGCGTACATGTACATCACAACGTCATTGCAATGAGTTGGGGCGAACGTCAGCGTATGGACCATATAGAACTGAATGACTAATACCATGGCCATGAAGTGATGCTCAATTTACTGAGATTGAGGCTGGGGTCCACGTTTAGTGACGTGATTCATACTGTGGACGGTGACGATTATATTGAGTAGGTTGTGAAATTATGATCTTTCAGTTTAGCGACTGCATGACGCAATTCAGTTTATTTGAAATTTTACTCAATTTCTTAGACGAATTGGTGATAATTCATTTAATTTTCATTTAACAATTGAAAATACTTCGCATGTATTACACGTGCCACAACATTAGTTCGTTTGCATGTAACTTTTGCTCGAATACTTAATGTTTTATTGTCAGCAATTTTTTGGTTGGCCTGCACAGGTTGTCAACAGGTTTACCGAATTACACGCATGAAATATATTCATTACCAAAATAAAACTGCTCCTTTCTTCCCAGAATCGTAACGTTCGGTAGGTGGGTGAAATGGCAGAAAATGAAAACGAAAAAATAAATATTAAAACGCTGGTTTCACTTTGAAAATACATTTTTGATCGTTCCGAACCGACGACGCTGACGTCGACTGAACCAATCATGTTGGATTTGGAGCTGTGCGTTTTTCAACATCTCAGTACTTACACGCAAGAAAAAATCACTGTCAGCGCGTGAAAGGAATTGTTTCTTCGTTCTCGGAAAGTTTGGCTCCCCATTTACCACGACCACGAATGAGCGCTGTGCCTCTACCGCACACAAACTTCACTCGAGCCAGCCCCTGTGCAATGGAGAAAAAAATATGAGGAAAGCTAAACTCTGCTCTCTCTTGGCGGAGTAGAGAAAGAAATAGAAAAAAAACATCATAACGCGAACATAATTGCAGCATGTTTCATGAGTTTTCTTGCGATTACGTTGACTACTGTGTGCTCAGTTCGGTACCACGTGATAATCGCGGAAGGAGTGCGTAAGCTTGCCTTGTCTTCTGTTGTTCTACTGATTTTTGAAGAAGAAGGTTAGCAGGGTTTCGCCAGTCACATGAGTTTGCTTTGTCGCTATCTTGTAGGGTTGTATTACTTTATCTGTGCAGCTCAATGTATGACCTCATACTTATACCTTATACCTATTATAGCTTTCATTTCGCTTCGCATACTTTTATGCGGCATCAGTGAGGTAGTGTGGTAAAACAAATTTGAAAAATGTGGAAATATGTTAAGAAATTTTCCCAACACTGGCAATTATTGAAGGTACCACTTGTTTCCATGCATCCTCGGCATGGATTCAATCCGGATTCTGTGTATGTGTAAAGGGCCCTGCTTTAATGGGTCACTGGTACATTTCATTTCTGGTACAAAAGCTTACTGCATACAGCAAGGTTGGCTAAAATGGGTGGAAAGAGCGCTTCCACCAGTTACTGCACACCTCCCATTCTAATTGATCGTAATAAAAATAATTACCTGTGGTTGAGTGTTCATAACTTGGGTCTAATCGCTGCCTGTGCCCTACGTAGAGAAGCGCTTCTCTATAGGAATTCTGCTCCATTTTGATACGTTGTTCTTGTTTCTTTTGCAGGCATCGCACACCCGAAGAACGGAGGCAACGCTCAACCGCAGTTGGAGGTGAAGTTCAAGACGAAATTTCGCTCACAACAGCAACAAATGCTGGTGTATCTGGACCGGTAAAAGCCTTCTGTTGCAGTGTCTCCTCTCTGGGAAATCCAATTATCGTTCATCTTATCCCGATCATTCCTCTGGCTGAGCATTTCACCTGGCTTTAAAAAAAGAAAACGCGTTGTTCGAACCTACGGTAGCGCTGGGGTTAGATTTACCACCAGCTAGAGTTACTGCCGTAGCGAGCTGGCAACCGCTGGAATCATAAGGCGCATCCATCGCATGCGCCAAACAAAATCTCGATTAACGTCGACATCCTATCACATCCCAATAACAGTACCGCAACCGTGCGCATTCGTCCGATGACAATGTCACTCAACGAGAAACGGATGTTTGATCGCGAAACGCTCCGATCCGTCATCCAGCAATGGAACACGGTTCGGTTAGATATTTTTGCGCTGTCCGAGCCGAATGAGGTAAGTTTATGCAAACACAGATATTTTAATAGGTATAAACATTTTGAACAATAAGATTTGTCAGTAAAAAGTAAAACAAATAGTCTCAATTAGGTAATACGTGTAGTGAACGATGAAAGAGAGCAAGATACTATGACCGTAATAAGAACTCCGATTCTCTGGTGTATTTTTTGCACGAATTTACACACAAACAACATACTTTATTATTAATATGTCCACGATAAATCAATACACAAAAGAGCGGTGAAGAATGACGGGGAAACTAGTGCATGTAAATTTAGTCGTTTTCAAAGTTATTGTCAGTTGTACTAAAATAAAATATTCTACGACTCGTAGCACTTGAGCAAAAAAAAAAGTATAAAAAGAAAATCTAATACGCTTAGAAAGTAAAATTACTCTTTCGGAAGCATTGAAGGTTTGTGAAACGTTTGCATTTCCAGTGCCTTTGGCATTGGTTTAATACATTCATAGCACCCGGTATCGGAGTCTCGGAGACGTATTATAGTGTTTTTATAGTAAAGCAAGGTAGGATTTTGGCCAAATCGGCGAGTTTCCTGTAAATTAAAAGCGACAACTCAAGTATCTAGTGTAGTAGGCATCGAAAACTGCACATTGAGGTCTGTTTCTGCACGTGCACGTTAAAGTTGTTAAAGCTAGATATACTTCCGAAGCCAATGTACAGTCGCAGAGGGAACTGTCACCAAAAATTAGTCATACCCTATAGACGTTGATAAGTTGCGCATGACTGACACAATAAAGTACGGCTAGCGCACTCACCCTGCAGAGATGAAGCTGTGTTCTCCGAAACCGATTTTTTGCACCTGTCTTTTTTTGGCGGAGACTCCCAAAACGATAACATTTCCCATCCGGAAGCGTGCTTCATCTCACACTCTATTTCGACCTTTTGCTTATCGTTCCTACCTTCCACAGAACCTCGAATTCCACGGTGTGATGCGATTTTATTTCCAAGACGAGGGCCAAAAGGTAGCAACGAAGTGTATCCGCGTCGCTTCCGACGCCACGGTTTCCGACGTTATCGGTAAGTTTTGCTTTAATGGATCGTCCACCCCGGATCGGCATGGGTTTGCTGTCTTTCAGAAACCATTGGAATGCGAAGCTGCTGGGATGAAATATGAAAATAACTTGTCAATATATACGTATATTTTGTTCGTGCTCATTTGTTTTGCTCTTTCCTTCACAGAAACGCTGATAGAAAAGTTCCGACCAGATATGCGCATGCTGTCTCTGCCAAACTATGCCCTATATGTGGTTCATGCGAATGGCGAAGAGCGAAAGTTAAACCCCGATGAAAAACCGTTGCTCGTTCAGCTCAATTGGCACAATGATGATCGTGAAGGACGATTTCTGCTGAAAAATTGTGCCCAAAAAACAAATGTAAGTTGTTGGACAGCTGATCACAAGGATACGTGACGCTCGTTTTGGAATCTATTTGTTTTCAATTGAAAGACTATCGTTCGGGAATTATTGCAGTATCGTAAAGTTATTAAAGCTTTTTTATTAACTGTCTTAATTTTGTTCTCTTCAGACTCTAGATAGCATCACCGATCAGCCAAGCTTCAAACGCAAATTATCGAAAAGGGAAAAGAAAGAGCAAAAGAAGAAAGAAAAGTTGAACAAACTACAATCAACTGGTGGAGCTGGCGGGCCGGATTCGGAGAATCATGTTGCCGAGAAACTGTACACTGAGCTGCCGGAAACATCGTTTACACGATCCATCTCCAACCCGGAAGCGGTAATGCGGCGTCGTCGCCAACAGAAGCTGGAAAAGAAATTGCAACAGTTCCGGTCGAGGGACGGTGGTCCTGACACCGGAGGAACATTAAAGATCTACGGCGAGAGCCTCTGTAGGGACGTACCGTACAAAACGCTTTTGCTTTCGATTCGAGATTGTGCACAGGCCGTTGTCCGGGAGATGCTATCGAAATACGGCATGGATAAAGTGGATCCGCTTCACTATTGTCTAGTGCAGGTAAAAGTAGAAACCAAAATCAAAAGCACCGCAGCTAGTAGAACCATCATACTGTATGGACAGGTTTGGCCGCGGAGCTACTCCACTTCAATTTGTTTAGAGTGAGGGTTTGAATGGTTTCAATTTTATAATATTTTTTTTCGTCTATCGTAGGTCAACAGCGATGGATCCGAATACATTCTCGACGACGATGAATGTCCGCTCTCCATCCTGATGAATCATCCTACATCTCGAGGTAAGTGATTAGGTTAAATTATGTAAGTCATACTGGTTTTTTGGTGAAAAATGAAAAAAAAACTTTGAATAATGGGAATTTTAATGTATCTAAACAAACAAAGTACCTTACTCCGTGGAATTTTCTCACGATGGGATTCGAAAGGGTGTTTTTGGTATGCATTATAAACACTTCGAACCGTGTTACACCAATCAATTGTTGCTTGATTCATTGTTCAATTGTTTGCAATAGAATTGAAAGCCAAACTTTGTGCATTTTGTATATTGTGATGCGCGCGTCGATTCAAAGCGGCAAGGTTTTGAAGTCACGTTGACCTACTTTTTAACATGTTACTCTTGCTGCGAAAGTACTATCGTTCGCTTGGTGTGATGATCCGTGAACGATATTGGTAGCATTAGTAGTTTTGTACTACTTCAAATAAGTTAATTTTAGTTTCGTTGATTGTTGAATCGACGATTGTGCGATTATTTCGGAAAATGTTGATGGAGACTGTTGTTAAATTGAAATGGAAAGCATTGTATCACAGCGCCATCTGTTGAGCAGTAGTGCAATATTCATCATTTCAACTGTGGTAATTTGGCTCTGTGATACACACTTCAAACATCGATTCTATCTACCCTTCAAATCTGAACCGTTTTGGTCGTGACAATTTTTTGTATTTTTTAGCTGTTGGTTTTGACTTATCATGAACTCAATTTTCCTTGTTGTGAGCAAGATAATAATAAACGATAGGACCGAGTTTTGTTATCTGTTGAGACTAAGTTTAATTGTCGTCTAGGTAAACTGTAGCTCTTCTAAAGCGATAAGCGAAATAACCTGGTTCGACACTACATGTGACTGTCGAAGTTCCTCATGAGTTGTACCATCTGTCTACACTACCAATCCATTTATAAATTTGTCTGTACATTTTTAAGATTGAGTATAGATAGGAAAGCAGGTACCAACACAAACAAATCAATATTAAATGGGGAGAATGGAAAATGGTACGATGTTATCGGAAGTGATGTATGGTCATAAAAATCAAGCGACTTTTTTTTCGGTATTGTTAAATGCGGATGAGTGAAACATTTATCGTAAGAATATTGCTTTGAGGAGGTAGATTATTTTATGCTATCGTCTATTTTCTGAAATTCACCCTTTTTATGATTATGCTGTATTATGGTGTTATGCACTGCACTGTCTATCGTTTTGTTTGTTGTCAACTGCTTAGGTAAATGGAAAAATAGGGCTACTGTTTAACCAGAAACGTTCCCAAATTTCGATGATTGATGCGATACGACTTGACACGTGAAATGTTTATCAACTGAGTAACGTTTATTCGATCCCGCGGTAATAGTAACCACAAATAACGAAATAGAGAGATAAATAGGGAGAGAAAGCGAGAGAGAGAGAGAGAGAGAGAGAGAGAGAGAGCGAGAGTAAACCCTTTTATTGGGTTTCGCTTAGTAGTCTTATTGCTACAATTATCACGATCACTTCCGTTACTATACTAGCGTCTCTACGCTTACTAATACTACTACCATTGCCATCGTCATCGTCATTTGTATGTTTTCGTCATTCCGTTGTATGCCTTGATACGGTACAGGGTAATCTACGCAGCGTAGTTTACATTGGAAACACAGCACGCCACGAGTATAACGTGGACTACAACTTCAAAAATACTACCATATAAAAGCATAAAAACGAGCAAAGCATTCTGAGGACAAAATCTATCATAATCCTACAGGAGTTGGAGAAATTGATACTTTCCCCGAGAGAGAAGTGTTCCCTTTTGCTCTCCGCTCTCGGGCGAGTGCTCTACGCTGCGGGAGCGATTCTAAATGGTCCCACGGCCGATGCGATGTGCAACTGCGGATATCGCACGGAAGCCGCCGTCGTTGGACCTAAAAGTGTCGTGACTGTAGTGCGTCGGGCATCGTATCGTGTCAGTCTCCAACATGCTCTCGCAACGGGCGGATCAATAGACGTTCGGTCTTCGGACAGGGTAAACATTCACATCGTAGTCAATCGTGAAATGCATTCGTGTACTATCGTTGTAGGAGCGCCATACAGCAGTAGCTTGATTACATTCATTCTTGAGCAATCACTGGAACAAAAGTTAGCAAAATAAGTGTCCGCCATGGTGCATGCAACAGGATAGTCAGTCTCGCGTGTAGGATGGAAAGCGAACGGTTGTGTACGTTTAGTAAAAAAAATGTACGTGCAAGACAAAACAAACAATGACCGACGAAGAGAGCGCGTTCGACTTCCGCAACTTTTTGCCCCAATTAGTTTGCTTTCCGTGCCTGCTTTCCTGTTCGGTTGTGCCCGTTGTGTTTGTATTTGTGATTATCGCGAAGTGAAATGAAAGACGGGTGCGAGACGTTTGTCGGTTCATTTCGTTTGGTCTCTCTCTCACTCTCTCTTTCGTTGCACACGTTTTCAAATGAAGCCGGAAAATCGTAGAAAATCACCGTCGTCCATACAACATGTAGGAAAGAGCTGCTGTACTGCCACGTAAAAACAATTAAATTGTTTTATTAGTTTGTATGGGCCGGCAGCACCCTGCGGTGTATACACAGAATCAATCAATTCTGTTCCGAGTTCGCACGGGCTTCATTATTCCATTCACTGAAGAGGGACAGAACCGTCCGGCGTCATCGTCATCTGCTACGCCATGTTCTCGAGTGGATTTCACATCGTGGATCCGATACACGAATTTCAAGTTTTTCAATAGTGATTCTGAAAATGCTCTGCATGTATTGGTAGCAGTATCAGGTCCGTTAATGCGTTTGCTGTTGAAAATGTGGCGGGTGCATTCTCAAGTATCTCGTATGCGCGCTTGTGAATGATGCACTGTTTGCTCTCCCTGTGGAAATCGGCTAGAGCATCCAAGTAACCTAATTAGGATTGAAACTATAGTTTAAATTTTTAAACAAAATGATAGGCTCACGAACGAAGGAATGGAATGGTTTGTCGAACTACATGCGTGTGTTTTGGCAGGTTGAGTTTCATTGCTTTTCGCGATAGTTTGGTTCCCCTTCGTGGTTCCACGATGTCGTCAGAACATCGTTCTGTAGCAGAAAGTGGTGCTCGGTGCGTTTTGTGATCCTTCATTTCAATGACAAGAGAGAAAATGTGTGTTTATGTGTAAGAGCGAGTTTGTGCGTATGTCAACGGTCGGTTAATGCGCGCTTTGAATTGAAACACAAATCGGAAGTTGAATATTCACACGTTAGCGAATAATCAACTATTAAGCCAACAACAGAGTTGCAAATAAATATGCGTTATGATATTGTATCCGGTTTGTACGTAAAGGTGTAATAGGTTTGTTTTATGAAAAATATCAGCAGGCCAGCGGAAAGTGCAGCAGTGGCTTTTTGTTTAATAGTGTAACGCTGTAGTACATCAGTGACTCGTTGCTACGGTAAACGCTATAAGCAACATCCGATTGCGTCGACCCATCACACACCTACACTGCGAGCGTCACAAACCCAACGTCCATCTCGATGCTATTGTCTATAGTCACTGACGATCGCATCGAACCAACAGCGGCCGAGCCATGATGGACTGGGGCATACGACGTAAGTGTGATTTATCGTACGTACTAATTCTCATCGTAGGCATTCTTCGTTCTACCTGCAGTCCCACCACCAGTCACTGGCGGATCCAATTTCCACCTACTTTCGTGAATCGCATAGGGAAGATCAGTAGCGCCATTATGTTCCCCGAAAAGGACACGCGCTCTCGCACAAAACCATCGTACATGCTTGTTTTGCTCAGGTTCTGAACACCTGCAGGAACAGAGCCTCGAGGTTTTGATGTGAACGTGATGTAATAAATAAACAGCGCCTTAGCTACAGCGCGCTCGCGGCGTATTCGTAGTCGCTACTACGTCTAGCAATGTAACAATATCAGAGGCCGCAGCAATATGAGTCTAATAGCCGACAATGGTTAACGACGAAACATGCTCCAGATGGGGCTTGTAATGAAAAAAAGACAAGATAAACACCCCCGTACAAGAATGATATGCCGGGTCGATGGTTCTACTCTCAGACACATCGTGCCTGAGACACATCGTGCCTCTTTCGCCGTTGTTCATGCTCCTTTAACGTGTTTCCTTATTGCACGCTTCCGTTGTTGACTTGCTGCTAGAGGGATAAATGCGTACAATGCGCAGTACGAATATGATGGTCTCCTTCTAAGGCGACCGTTGTAAAAAAACATTACATGTTTCGTGTTGCTGTTGGGAGACAAAACATAAATGAAAAAAAACTTTCATTGTTTCTCTTGATCCGACGACGACTGGACATTAGAAAACGCCCCGGTATGTTGACGAATCTCATTTGCCGTTCTGCTGTCGTTTCTGATTTTGTACCAATTTTAGGTGCTCCTATCGGCTGCTCTATGGTGCCGTACCGGCTAAAGAATATTTATCTTCTTGTAACACGAAGCATATCGGATTGAGTATACCTGGATTTGAAATTTATGTGGAAGCATTACTAGATGGTACACACTGCTAACGATATTTATCCTAGGATTACAATTGTTTAGTCCAGTTTATCCTGTAACAGAAGGTGCCCAGAGAAGCAACTGACAAATGGACTGCGAAATATTCCTGACACTTTCTAATAATTTTTTTATTCAGCTTTCTGTCTGGTTAATTTGTCCTCACGTAAAATGCCAGCATCAATTTCACTATTTCCTGTGCGAATGGAGACGCCTGGTTCTTTATATTCACTTTCTTTTTTAGCATCCACAAGCAGTGTGCTCCATTTGGAGCATTAGTATGCTCGATGCTTCTTTTCATGAAGCCATGATGCGTGGAATGGGAGCTGAGTTTTAAAATTAAATTTTCATAGCTTTTTATCGCGCATAAGGGCTTCTCCACTCTTGTGCTGC
Organism: Anopheles farauti; assembly: GCA_000473445.2. NCBI lineage: Eukaryota > Metazoa > Arthropoda > Insecta > Diptera > Culicidae > Anopheles > Anopheles farauti. The sequence continues at coordinate 5,742,662 of KI915046.1, read as the reverse complement.
TAATGTAGAAAGGAGGGCGCGCGTGAGGAAACCCTATTATTCTTCTTCGTTCCCCAATATTCTGCGATTTATGTATTTGCACTGCTGATGGTTTATAGATTTTGATGGAGAGTGTCGCTTATAAAAAGTGAGTGTGCATGATTAGCGTCGGTTGTTGGATGCTAGGCAAGTGTTTACAATGTAGGGGATAATTGCTTTATTTATTAATGTTTGTGAAGTATGGTTAGTGGAAAGGGTTATGTTGGCTTGCATATTATTGTATTTGTGTATTGGGTGGTGGGCGTTTTACCATTTTTTTCTCTAATATTTGTGTTTCTTCCTGTGCTTGTTATGGCGATTCAACGCGAGCGCTTTTTACAGAAAAGAGTGAGTTACGAGTAAATGAAGAGAAAAAAAACAAGGGAAATAATGAAGGTTCTGACGGGCAAAGTAAAGGCATAATTGGAAACTTTAACAAAAGGACGAACGAAGTGAACTAAAGGTTCCCCAGAAATACCACTTAATTAATATTTAATTTCACCCTCAGCATCAGCTTACGAAACGTTTCCTGAACATTTCAAAAACAATTTCTCCAGCCGATTACGGTCGTCTTGTTGCTTCTTACAAGCATTAGCGCGCGCGGGTGCTAATTATCGTCGCGTGCAAAGTGGCCGAGATTTGGGAACCCTGCCTGCACGGAACGGTTTTTAGTTTCCGTTTTCACGAAATGTTTATGCAGGACGAAGTGTATTACTACGGAGGGTTAAAAATAGATGTACACATTTTGTTTATCCTTACTACAATTTCTGCATTCAAAAGTTCACATATAACGATTAAACAATAAGCAAACATGCAACTTTGCTCAAAAAAGAATTTGTCGGCATTTATCCACCATGGATGTGTTTGTTGTTCATTTGCTGGCCAACCAAATGCCAGATATCAGAATAAATGGAATAAACACACAGTTGTATGTGGTCCAACAACGTGCGTACACACGTTTGTGTGTGTGTGTAAAGTGAAACTGAAGAATGCAAACATCTCACCGTCACAATTCCTGTCGGTCGTCCTAACGCCTATTCCTAAGATGAGAACGTACGGGGCAGCTTCGGGCAGCGGAACTGACGTTAACGGTACATCCGGTCATGTTCCAGTGCTTTATGCAGTGTCGGTTATTCGCCGGGAGACATTAGTGCCATTATTCATATTTACCGGCACTATTACCAGAGCCACCTCGACGGGGCAGAAGAGTACATTAAACTGTTTGGTACAATTGTGAGAAGAAAAAAAGTGTAATGCTAGTGAAAATTGCTTGTATTATGTTTTCTCATGCTTTCTCTTTTATCTATTCAGTGTCAGTGCACTTAAAAGCGAAAAATTCTTGCCTGGCTGGCTCTTGCATGTGCCGCGAGGAGAATTTTGTTTCAGATTATGTGGTTTCCTTAACAAAGGGTACCGGCTGATCAATCCCTTTAGATGCTGCATAAGCTATGTTATTATGGGCAGATGCTTGTAACGTACAGTGTAGCTGTTAAACATGTATAGATATGCACCCAATCTGCGAAAACAAACTTTACTCAGCGGCTTGCTCCGGTAAAACGTTCGTTTTCACCATTGGTGGTTTTGTGTGTTTGACTCAGTAACAAACCGATTCGTATGCATCTCAAACTAGATGAAAATAAAATATATGTATATTCATTCCGCGCCACAGCGCGTATCAACGGTACAATTCACTTCCGTGCCGTTTAGTTTCCTGTCAGCATATGACAAGATGTCCTTGCTCGAATGCCAACACAAGTCTTTGGAGGACAGCCCTGACGATAGCGTCGCATACTTTTCCAACCGTTACCCTTTTGCCTTGACTGGGGCGACCTTTGTGGACAAAACACATTTTCGTATCGATGGAGAAGGAAGTTGAAAAGTCGTGGAACAAGCGTTTTCGGATGCGAAGGTGTAACGTTGGTACTATGGCTGTATGTTTCGCTTTCACAGTGGTGTGGGTTGTGTGCTATCGATTTATGTATATGTACTCGCCGTACCTGTGTGTACCGTAGCATTATTTGTGACCGCCTGCCGTACACGTTAAGGAAACGGAATGAAGTAAAAAAAAAACAAGTTAATTTTTCCTTTAAACGAACGATAGCACATCAACGATAGCATTTTTGCATTATCATGCCGTGAAACTGTTGTTGACGACGAGCTTGTTGACTAGCGAGGTAATCTAAAAGAAGAAATATGGAAGCGAAGGACATGAAGCCCTGGTAAACCACCTCGACATAGCTTTGTGATATTTATCGTTGTTTAACAAAACAAACATACTTTGTCGGTTAGTATAAAATATTCACCTATTAAAATACGTGCCTAAACGTTATCTTTTGCTGACTACTCTACTACAAAATAGAGTAAAACATGTTTTTTATTTTAGTTGGAAAACTGTTCTTATTTTTTGTTTAGTTGACTGACCCTGTTAAATATTACGGATCGTATTAGCTGAATAGTCACGTACGGTTATGATGAGCATGACAGGTTTTAAGCAAGTAACGAGCTAACCAATTCCCTGTGCGCATTAAACATTCAGATGACGGTGAAATTCAAGTGGATTGTTTGCATTTCTTACCCACTTCTCTGCAGCGAAAAAGAATAAAAAAATACAACTCAAATCGAATAATGTCTCCTTGTGGATTTCTTATCCACCGCAACGGGCGAGACGATTCGGTTGCATTATGGTTCCCCTCATGCCCTCTCTATGCGAATTGGAACGGACCCAAGTATAGGATTTGCCGAATCCGTTGGTGGACTCTTGAAAGTTGCGTATTTTTGGAATTTTTTTCTTCATTTGTGCAGAATAAGCGCAAAGCATTGTTTAGAGTTCGTGTCTATTCGATCGATGATACTTTGAATACAAATTTCCCTGGAGATTTAGTTTCCCTGCCCAGAGGGGGTGGTTCTCAAAGCAGAGTGAGCTTCGTTGCGATGACCAACGTAATGCAATCAGCTGATCAGCTGAGCTTGATCCAACTATTGAAGTTTGATATCGATGATGGTTCCTTGTCGTTAGAGTGCCTTACTCGCAGCAAAGAAATGCTTGACTTATTTTCTTCATCATCGTCATCGTTATCATCCACAACTTACCAACGCTTTCGTCTTGATGATAGTATTACGAATCACAAAATGTCAGCAATATAGAAATGTCAACTAAACCGAAAGCTGTCACAGACAAGCACAGAGTGTTCCGTAAACATTCACATATCCAGTTCACAATGGGGATGGTAAGCTTCGTGCACTCACTTACATACATACACACACGGGCACGTATGCCACGTCATCACATTTATTTTGAAATCGTTCTAAAAGCATCAAGCTACCCTGAGGTTCAAAACTCATCCAGCAAAGCAAAAGCTAGAGACGAAAAGAAGCAGAAGTAGCGAGCTATTAAAAATGGCTTCCCAGCAGTGTAATGTAATGTCCCTTACGCGCGCGCGATTTTCCGCTGCAAAGGGTATCTCCGTACGGTGATGTAACGGGTCCCAAATGGGTTACTAAAATTACTTATCCGAATTTAATTCTACGAATTTCGTAATCATTCTTGCGCGTAACTGTGGCGGGGAGTGGGCTGGCGGACGGAGGATACTGGACGGGGTATGGGACCAAGAAGTTTATCAGGGAGAGGGGATAAGGCACAGCAGACGAGGGTTGCTGGGTGCAGCAGCCACCGTCGTCGTCGTTGTTGTCATCGTACTTGAGTCAAACGTTCTTTTGTTGTCGATTACTATTCTCGTCCGCACAGCGCTGGTGTTGCCGTTGTAGTAGTTTGTCCGTTGTGGTTACGGGAATGCGCGAACCGAGCGGATAGGGTTGTGTGTGAAACCGACCCTTCAATACTGTACCGCGATAAGAAAGGGGTTTCGCTCGGCTGTGTTAGTGTCCCCGGATAGTGTACGTAGCTCAAGAACACTCACGCTTAGGTGGGGGAGCAGGTTAGGTTGAAGAGTTGAACCCGAAAGCCGCTGCGTGATGATACGCGAAGGGCAAGTGTTGGTGCTGATGGTCGTCTAGGAGGAAAGATGTACATATGTTCCATTCCGGCAGTCATTTTCTCGCAAACAAACACGCCACCTCGTATGTATCCCTCGTGGGGGTTCACCGAGGAGCGACAGGACTGTCGTGATGGATAATAAAACCCGGAAGAACCCGGGAAACCAGGGGGTATGTAATGGTGCCGCCGTTCGTGCCCCGTTGCTCAGTGGCCATCGAAAGCACCTACTGCTGTGTGCCATTATTCACCAGCCTTTGTCCTCCTCCCGACGAACCATCTCCAGCGGCAGAATGTTCGGGGTTCGGCAGTCACGATCGGTTTTTGTGGCCGTGGCCGGCGGCTAGCGGCGCTTTTTTGTCGAGTGCAGTCGGTGTTGGGTTACACATTCGGCCGGTGGTGTTACGGAGCATCGCGCGTCGACAGATTGTTTGTTTTTTTTTTTTTCGGTGTATTATGTCGCTGGCTTTAGTGCGGATTAAGAAGAGTATGCGCTGGGCATGCAGACCGGATTGGTTCGTTCTCCACGCATAATTATTTCGGGCGTTCCAGTGAGTGAAATAATCCATCGATAACTGGTGTGTAGGGTGTGAGTACGAGTGTCAATGATTTATTGGCTGGAAAAGGACGGAAGAGGAACACTTCTAAAAATCGATGTACGTTTCTTGCGTTCGATAGGGATGTGATGTGTATGTGTGTGAGGTATATGATGACATTAACGTGGCTGTGACTGCAAGCTTAATGTGAATAATTGTACGAATGATGCAGCTATATCTGATCGTAGTTTTTACGACATATAAAGCAATTACTACAATACAGCCTATAACAGAATGGGGAAAAGAGCAAGTAACAGGAATTATGCAGCAGAAGGTCAGGAGTCGGACCAGCCAGTTGGTCGGTCAGTCGGTCGGTCGATGGGAATCATTTATCGATCGAAAAATCCTGGAATTGAAACCCGTCCGCAGGCAGAACATTGGATAACTTTGTGAAATTCTCGCACACTCATCGATGACCGTGCCATTCGAATAGCCGATAAACGATCCGGAGCAACTGACGGGTGCGGTTGGAAATGAAACCTTCTCAAAGATAAGCAAAACACCCCTTTAAGGGTATGGATTTTGTTACTAGTGCTGCAGCTTGTTGCACCATCATGGATCTGTTGATGGAGTGTCGTGTGAGAGTGGGATGTGTCATGAAAATAATTTCACTGATAATCTAGCAAAATAGGGCGTACCACCAGCTACAAATATAAACCGTTGCGATGTGTCCATCGTACGGAAACATCAGGTTATTGCATTCGTTCGTTCCTGGTATATCATGTGTTGTTTCAATGCCGCTTCGTTCCGGGAGCCATAGGTTTTAGTCACCGGAACGGATTAATCAGGGAATTACAGAGCGCAATTAATTCTCCTGCCGACTGTCAATCTGCTTCTAATGCGGCTTAAATAATGGGTTTTAAATTATAATACATATTGTCATCAGGGATTTGGCAGCAGACGATGATAGTCTGATACATTAAAAGAGATGTTTTCACTAAGGTTTTAAACGATGTTTATCAGCTTTAACTATCGGACAAACATTTAGAGACACTATAAAAATAGCACATTCATGCTTGATATAATCACGCTCCACAAGGTGCTACGTTCAAAATTAATGGCTATTATATTATAAGCTCCTTTTTTAATTTCTTTTAATAATAATTCCAAATTCAATCATCCAAAAATGAATCATTTAAATAGACTCCAACTTTTTACCCTTGATCGTTCAGAACGTGTGACCTCTGCGAAGATCGTTATTAAATTTCCACCATATCCTTTGTGTTAACCTTTAGCACTTGGAATCGATTTCGTCTCGAATAACGCACACACACACTGTATTGTTCGTGTCACTTCGCCTGCATCGCTTCCTTTGGCTACAAGCAACGGCTTTCTGACATGAATTCCTCATTTGACACCGTCTGTCGCGTTTCCCAAGCAAACTGATGTTTGGACTCGTACGTAGTTTTCCAGTGAGATCGAACGGTTCAATGTTTTTTTGAGGTCTCAGTTAATCACTACTACGTTCAATCGTCAAGTAGAAATTTTGAAACTGTTCGTTTCTTTTTTCTTTTTAAAGATATTGCTTTATGGAATAGTATGCTCGCAAAAGACAGGTTTTAATGGCTGAAAAAGAACGCTCTTATCTAAACGATCACTCACTCGCCCGTCGAAGCCAATGGTGTGATTTTGTAGAATCACGAAACGACGGGACGGTGGGACGTGTGGTCTTCTCCACCGGATTTTGAAGTACACTTTAGCGCTAGGCGGCAGGCGGCTCTTACGTTAAGTAAAAACAACAGGGATGAAAAATCGCTTCCAGTCAGCATAAGTGAACTTGATTAATTGATGAAGATAAGCACGGAAAGCAAAAGACAGCAGCGAGAAGCAGTGCGAGCTCCAGCAAGCGAAGCGACCCAAGGAAAGATTGATCGCAACGGAAAACAAAACAGCGCAGTGTGAGAGTGGAAGGAACGATAGAATTACGCCCGGATGTCTTACGTAGCAGCAGCGTGTTGGGGATCTTGTTATGGGGATTTCGCGTTAAGAAGAAAGTTCTTCTTCCCTCAGACCGACGCTCGGTTTGCTTGGTTTTTTGCTCTACTTTTCTCTTGTGGCTTCTTTAGTGCGCGCACCGGGAGTTCCGCCAGCAGGTGCTGCATTATGGTTGTGGCGTCGGTCAACATCTTTCTGTTGTTCGCACGCAAAATGACGTCAGTGATTGCACACGTTTTTTGTTACTCGTATCTCTTTCCGTGATAGATACGGCACGCCGCTGACGTCTGTGGTAGATTAGATATACAAAATTGGCACGTATCGACCAATTCTAAATGAATTCCATTATGGTCGCTGTAAACAAAGGCGGCTAGAGGGAAAAAAACTCCAATCATTCACATTCTTCATGGTGTTTCTCCGTCTTTATTCTGATGCGATGGAGACGCCTGGTGTATTACAGATGTGGGTGCAAATCACATAAACAAACAGCTTCCTTTCCAACTTGTGTATGTGTCCTTGTTTCAAATGGTGGCACGTCAAATGGTTGGAGAGAAGGAAACAAAGCGTTTCGATTCGTATCGAAACCTTCTTCGGGCAGCACAAGATCCAAATTATGAATCCCAGTGGCGCTGCCGGTGTCAGTTTTATTAATGGTAACCATTTTGGTTTTATAGCTTTATTCGTAACAGCTGAATTCATAGCAACGAATAGCTTACTTCATACTGATACTGACCTTCCCTTCTTAGGCATGTGCGGGTGTATCTGCGGATCTGGTCATCGTCATTAGCCAATTAAGTTTCTTTGCTGTGTTCTGTGTTTTATCATCGTCTCCTATCTGTTTGTGGTTATGGTAATAGCGTTGCATGTTTTTACATTGAACAAAGGCAGACACTACTGCACACGTTTGGGCGATAGGTTAAAATACCGAAACTACCCCATGGTGACCTTCATAAAATCAAAATCACGAGAGGATTGACGTTCGTTTTGTTTTTGTTGTTGTTGTGTGTGTCACAATAATATCGTAGAGTCGAGCTTCCGATAGTGTATATACGAGCGGGACTTATACAAACACTCTAACACGCGACATTTTCTCAGAAAATAATAGCTAAGGGTCATCCTCGGTGGCGCCAAGCGTATCGACCATCCTTGCAGATCCCGTGCAGCTTCTCCTCCTGTTTTTCTGTACCCAAATAGAGCACAAGGAGGGCGTTGAAAAAAAAAGCTAACTTAATCTTTCGTTTCCTTCTCTTTTCCCGGGTCGAGACAACCTGCGGTGTAATGTAATGTGTTTTTACGTTCTCCATCTCGAGACGCTTTTCGGGGCAAATGTCCCAATAACGTTAAGGGAGAGCATGATCTTTTCGCCGTACGCCTTATGGTGTTTGTTGAGCCCAAGATTCCGAGCACGGATTACCGTTATCGGTCACGGACGATAGTCGTACGAAAAGCTTTTAATAAATGTTATAGGATTTAAGGGTGACACAAACATGATGGGGTAGAGACACCACTCCGCTGTTGGTGGTGTGTGGCCGCGTTCGTTAGTTCGTATTTACACACACACGCACGTTCTCGCGCTCTACGATGGTGTCATCCGTTAGAAGGAACGGAACTGCACCGCATGGATTCCGTATGGGATTATCAAATAGCCAGCCATTGGATTTTTTTAGCAAAATAACATTTGCTTAACTCAGGAGGTTTTATATTTTAGGTTTTACGGAAAGATTGTATACCGGTGTTCTTTAAGAATAGGTTGTTTTCCTATGTGATGTGATGTTGTCCCGTTTTTTTTTGGAGGGAAGATTGCGATCACACAAATTTAACCTAACTGTAATCCCTATTTTATGAACCCAAAAATATTGATTGGAGCGGTTCAACGTATGGAAAATGAAAGGGATCGGTCTATGTGCTACAGTCTTGTTTCAGTAATGTTTAAACATCTTGGCATCAATTGAACACCATATTGCTTTGTTTTAGCCACGTTAGAAAGCTATGAGGATTTTCTTCCTGTTATTTTTACAGGTTATCAATTAATAGAACGCATATCAACAACACATGTTTATTAATTTCATTCTGATGCATACAATGTACATATTATTTAACGTTTCAGATGATCTTGAAGAAAAATTATTGCTCTTCATTTATTGTTGGTGAAAAGACAATCTTACTTATTCTTTACATGTACCTTGGAGTGTGTTTGTGTAGAAACAGAGAGAAAACTAACAGAAGTTGCAGTATCCATGCGTCACTAAGCTTTCATTTACCATAAAAGAGGCATGGTATCGGTTTGCAGGACACGGCCAGTTTAGAAGCACTGGAAATGAAGAGGGTATTTAATTATGAACATATGTAGTAATTAGCATAGGCAAATGGGAAGGACTGTCCTTTGGAAGGGGATTACGACCCGACGTTAGGTTGAAAGGGGAGTGTTTAACGTTTGTGCGTGAGCAAGTTCACACATACACCCCGGGGCAATTTGCTATTCGATGTTTTAGGTCGTTACGGTTTGCTGGTGTTGCATGCACATGATCTCAACTTTGAACGAACTTTGCCCGTAGCTGACGCACGCAAAATAGCCGCCGGCTGTTGTAGAACAATGCAACGGATTTAGGTGTAATCATCACGGGCGTGCGTGTTGTTTTCAGATTTTCAATTATATTTATCTTTTAAATTCATTTACCAAATGGCCAAAAGCGTGTTCCTGTGTGAGTTTATTGATTCAAGCCGGCGATGTGGTTTTGCTGTATAGTGTTTCACTCATTTTGTTAGATCTCTTTAAAATTTTAATTATTCAGTAAAATCTGTAAAGTAAGCAAGCGTGGTCTGTAGCGGTTTAAACCAGTGGTTTAAATATGTTTATTCTATTTGTGTTCCAGGTTCGATCATGTTTCACGTGCGCCGCCGACCCGCGGATTCGCAGCCGCGAAGGCGAAAAAAGAAACCGCTGGGCGTATCTAACGGTGGTAACAACATCGGTGGTGACCGAGAAGGCCCGATGCTGATCGAGATCACGCACAGCGGCGATGGTGGACGGCGCGTGAAGTTGGGTAGCGAACCAATTGAGGTCGGGTCGGCCAACACCAATGCCCTGCAGCTGTTCGGCCCCTCCATACAGGCACGACACTGTCTTATATCGATGCACGATGGTGTCTGCACCGTAACACCCCTGCACGCCGACGGTACAACATTTGTCAACGGCCACCATATTCAGCAGCCGACGATACTGCACGTGAGTATAAAATTTGTAAAAGATTGATTAAAGATTTAACGCAAACAAACGAAAAATCATGCGTTCAAAATTAAATGGTTTTGAATGGAATTCTACATATATATTACGTTTCCTGTGCGATATTTTTTGTATTTTCGATAGCTCAGATAGTAATAATTTTGTAAAAATTTGCCATGTAATAGCACATTTTAAAGTAATTCTTTTCGATACAAAGGTAGCACAACATTTATGATTGCTCAGTTATAAAGATAAAATAATTTCTCTCAGAGCACTCGAACAAATATTCATCCATGGGTGTGAAAGCTTTTCGATACTTTTTGAGTAGCAAGAATTTTCGAACATCTAGCCCCTATGTATACGCGTGAATTTATAGGCAAATTAAACGCGTGAACTGTCGTTCAAGATGATTTCCCGCACGTGAATACGCATCAACGATATAATGTACATTAAACATCATCACACAAAATCCTTCTCATCGTATCTTTTTCTCCCAACTGCGTGTCAGTTGATCTGCAGATCGGTACAAGAATATATCATTGATGAAATGGATGAACCCAAAACGGGATGTGCCCCTTCCATAACGTAACACACGGCGAAAAACGTTCACTCTGTTCAGTGATAGGTTGTGGTGGAGCACTTGAAGGCAGATTAGTCTGGCAGTTTCGTTCACTAATCCTACCTTTTCGCTAGCTATAAACCAAACCGTGAACGACGGCTGCAGTGTGATCAAATACGAAATATTCACGCTTCCTATCCACCTCCTCCGGCTCCAGCACGATTGGATTGTTGGAAATTGTTCGATTGGTTGGAAGATTATCTATTGCTTAAGCGGATCCCGCAGCATGTGGGACCATTTGAAGATGTAGAAGTTTCTGTAGCAGAAAGCGCGTTACGCGAATGGTAACAGTCTCACAACCTTTGTTCCACGAACGGTAGTTGAAAGGGATTACCTTTCTTCTTCTTCGGCTTATTCTGATCCGGAGCTCCGGAAGATTTAACCGATTGAATATTCTATGGCCGGTGCTCCCGTCACTCGAAAGCGTCTACCAGACGATGTGCGAACTGGGAGAAAAATACTTGAATCAATCCAATCTGGCAGTGTGTTGATGTTAGTTTACCTTCTCACGGTGATTCTTCCATCCTCTGCCGGCCGAAGGGAGATGGACTGGTTGTAATCTTCTGCCAGCGTTATAATAATTTATATCGATGGTTATGGTGTGTTTGGTAACCAATGATGAAGAATACGATGGCTCGCTCCCGTTCGTGTGTTACTCAAAACTCAATCGAGGTTTCTCGAACCCTACCGGTGTGTGTGCTAGTGCATACGAAATTACGACATGGGCGATCAAAGGTGAATACATTCAAACACAAAAACACCATTTGCAATATGGTAAGTTGAGGGCTGCAGAAAAAAAATTATACCTATATGCATGGAGTCGATTTAATTGAGTTCTGTATCCTAACTGTATATATTATTCAAACAAAACCCCAAAATCCGTGTTGGATAAGTATGTTATTGATGATTAAATTTCTACACACCCTTCGTTGTGCCCAGGAGTTGCGGGAGTAACGCTTTGATACAGAAATAGAAAACATTGACCTAATTTCTTTGCACATTTCGCTAGCTCATCCTCTGCTAGTAGCGTGCACCCAGCGCAGCAGCTGGTGTGATATAGATTTCGATGCACTATTTTTAAACAACCATGAATTGAAAGACAAAATGTGGCAGTGGGATGTGCCACCCAAACTGCAGGGAGAACAGGGTTTATCGTACGGTTTCCTGATGTTTTCATCCACATCCGTACCACTTTAGGTTTTTTTTTCATTTCAGATCCGACGATTCGGATGGTATTCGACTGTCTATAGTAGTTCAAGGGGCAATATGGATTCACAGTTTCTAGTGTTTCCAACACTACCCTAAAATAACACGTATTTTAGGAATAGTTCGAAATATTCGTTTGAGTGGAAAACGCACCATCCAGGGCCTCTTGCACCAGGGACTTATTGCATTTATTTATTAATATTTGATCTGTTTTTTAATTTATATGCCCCTAATGCAAGCCATCGTTAGAAAATAGCGTGATGCGTTACTCTTATTACATTTATTCTGCTTGCAAATCGAAATGTCGACGTTTGTTTTGTTCGTTTTCATACACAGAAATATGGCAAAACCTAATAGGACATTCTGTTTGGTTATCTATTTCAATACGAAAAATGATTTACTGTTTTATCTTGGGCTGCGGTAACACTGCCTATGTTGAAAGGTTTTTCATTAAATAAACGCGAACCCGAACGAAAATGCAACTAGCCAAAAATACCATCGTGAACCAGCAGAACACCATGAACACCAGCAGTAAAAGCAGTAGCAGCGGCAGTCAGAACAAAAAATATGGAACTCACAGCTGACTGGCTGCAATAATCCGGTTAGAAAAGGTTGCAAGCTGCCCCATAAAATTGCGGTCATACTAAATTAGTAAAGTTTTCCCTTTTTCGTTTCCCTTTTCAACTCTGTTACTCGCCGTTCGTAAATCGGTGAATAAATAGCGAGTTGAAATGATTTAGACCGTTTTCTGTGCGATGTGTGTCCCAAAAAGGGAAACTTTTTTTCGCATTTTCTTTATCAAATTTTCCTCCCACTCGTCTTCCCAACTGGAGGGATCTTCTGGAAGCAGTTTTGGTCGATAAAAAGAAGGTTAAATGTCGCAAGGTCCTTTCGGTTGAGCTAACTGCGCCTAAATCTTTCGACGGTGCTCAGTCGAGTGAAATAAACCAATTTGATAAGACCATCCATTTGGTGACGTTCTGCGTTTGTTTCTTCCCTTTTATTGCTCTCGTTTCTTTCGATTAGTCACAGAACGAAGTCTTGTGAACAACAACTCTCAGGTACTCGGACATCGGATTCAGCCGTTTTGGGGTAGGCAAACCTTGTGTTGCCAGTGCCGTGCAATTTGTGAATCTCCATTCCGATGTTGTAAATTCTTAGTATCAAGCGCTCGATGGTGCACAGCACCTGGACTGATGATTAGTAGTTTGCCATTTGCTACTGCAGTCTTTCCCGCAAAGACTGACCATTTATCTGTCATACTTTGAAAAAAGCATGGAAAAAAGCAAAGGATCCACAAATCCACGCAACTATAACACCGACGAGGTCTACCCTACCGCCAAGAAAATGGCCCAGAACGATAAAGGATTAAAATTAAGCTGATGGAATGTTCTTCTTGTTGGCATTTCGACGGCGGTCGGTAGGTTCGTTGGTATGTTTGATGGTGGCCATGGTATGAAGCAAAAACTGTTTCGCTCCTATCGTTCCAAACAACGCTTGACGAACGTCACCTGGGATCTTAATTAAAAATCCAACGTGTCAGAGCGTTACCGCGCTGCAAAGTTCTTGACACAAGTGGATCATTTCCATTCGGCGTGGTACGCGAACATGAAAAGCTTAGCAAATATTTAAGTGGGAAAGTATCACAGCTGTATTTAGAGAGAACGAAATTAATCGAAAACACAGCGAGAAAAAATATCGTACTCAAAGCTTTCGAGTAATACCTACGAGTGACGCAATTTGATACTAAAAGGTATCGTAGATTCCGAAAAGATTGGTCGAATGGTAAAATACTTCTAATTGAGTTTTGATTGTTTTGAAGTGGTGTTTTGAACCAACCGAAATCATTTTATTCCTCATCCTCCCATTAGGTGGAGAATAAAAAGGAAAATATCTTTTAACGATTAACGAATAGCGATTTGATGATGGTTATTCGGAGGCAGCTGAAACTCTGAAAGTATGGATGTTTTATAATGAGGTATTTTTAATGCTTTTCCTGCCAGTCTGCGTTCCTTTCCGTCGCCTTCTACCCATAATGGAGTATAAAACTAAAATTCTTTCAATTTTCACTCTGGCGTGCAGAACGATACGTATCGCTCTCGAGGGAACAAATGTTCTTGCCACTGTTTTCATTTCTTTCACAAACCCATCGGGAGGAAATATTTGTGGTTTTTATTGTTTTTATTATCTTTTCTCGAAACGTCGCTTAAAAATCTCTACCTCGATTGGAGTGTAAATATTGTAAGTTATGGTATGATTGAACCACCTATCACACTGTGAGGGTTATGTCTCTGTTGCAAACAATTGTTCAGGACAATTTATTTTTTTGCTCATGTTGTGTATTGTGTATACATGATTCTCATTTTTCTCTTTTCGTAGAATGGTTCCGTGGTCATGTTTGGTCGGGTTGCTTCCTACCGGTTCGTTGATTCGCCATCGGATGGGCGATACAATTTGGCACTGTCACAATCCCAGCTGGATTCGGCCTGTTTGTACGAAAGGTAAGCACGAACGTAAACCTCGACATGGTAGAGGACTCAAATTAGCCGCATAGTGTAAAGCCAAGACCGGTCGTAAAATCCTGCAATTTAGAGTGTCACTAGCTTGCTTATTTGGACCGTGTTGTTGGCGCTTGTTTTCCTTTTGGTGCAGTTAGAATATTTATCAATTTATGTCCGTGTGTGGAGTTTTTCGTATCGTTTGCGCAGTGTATCGCTTTTAATTAAACAATTAAACTATCCCAATACATGTATATTTAGTATATTTTGAATATTGAATGTTTTGAATGTGTCATTACGCTTGTGTCATTACGCTTGTTAAACACATATTTTGCATCAATTAATATCTTCAAAGTTTAGTTTGCTAATGTTTGACAAAATAAGTTACATTTGATTTAATCAATTATTTTGTGTATAAAGTCATTTCATAGTTGATTTGGAACAAAAAATATACATTTAATAAAGATGAACTTTTAAACATGGATGAAGCAGTAGGGAATAAATCTCGTTGGGAAAAATAAATACCGATATTACAACTATCACGTCCATTGACACTCGATCACTGATCATGGCTAATAAAATTCGTGAACATACGTTAATCTCATATTTCCACATTTTTATTTTATAATAATCTTCTCCATCGCAAGCAAGTTATCGTTTTTGTGTGTTTCTCTTACTAATGATTTTTATTTTTATTTTCTTTCGTTCTATGTGTTCCATTAACGTTTATTTGTATGCTAATTGAATACAATTGTGATGTGTTGCTTACGATGTAAATCATTTGTGTTGTCGTCACGCTGGTATTTTACATGCGATCTTGTACGCTTTGCTCCCAAATTACTGCATCGCGTTCGAAACACAAACACATTCATCACATAAAACATTTCGACAATGCCTTTTGCACCAATCACGCACAATGAACGAATTTTCGTTCACGGCGAACTATCATATTCTGCACACAATACCGAATCAATGGATTCCTATCGCTAGTCGATCACCAACTTCTCCGACTTCCTGGAACGACGAGGAAAGTCGTCCCATCAGTCCGATTAGTTCGGTTCAGATGGGCACCAAGATGCCGGGCGGAAACAACAGTGCAGGAGGCGGTAGTTTTCTCGACGGCCCAATCGCATCGACCAGCGCGGAAAATGGGTCGTCACAGCAACAGTCGAATGCGTTCGCGAAAACTTCATCGTACGATATGCAGTCGACGGTCACCAGTTCGCAACAATCACACCAAACGCATACGCACATGCACCCACATCATCATCATCACCATCATCAACCGAGCGGGCTGCTCGTAACTGCTCTAGATGGACCGGATGCGATGGGCACGGATGATACAGCCAGTTACAAAGGAGGACATCCAGGCACGAACGATCACAATGACAGTGAGCAGCAGCACCTCGCCAGCGGCGGAGGATCATTTGGTGCTGGAAATGGGGGCGAAAATGAAACGAAATCTATTTCCAGCTTTAAGTCAATCGGATCTACTACCGACAGGTATTGTATATATGCGGTTTTCGTCGACTGTTACGGGAGAGCAGCAACAATATCATCCCACACTCGCACACATCTACACGCGCGTGTACTCTCAAAACCAAACCAAACGTTGTGTTAATGCTTTCGCTTTTCCCCGTCTCGCTCAAAATGTACTTTGAAAGGTTTTCTGTGTTGTGCAGGTCGTTTTTTATGCAATTTATTTGTTTGTTGTTGTGTTCCCTTTCGTCGCGGATTCCACTAACTCGAAGAATGTGCGTTCCAAACCCACATTTTGTTTCAATTTTTGACAGGACGAGCACATTCCCGAAGTTACAACCATCGCTTGCGGCAACGTCAATTGCGGGCGAACCCGGCGGCCAGGAACCGATTCTTCCTGCAGTGCTGGAATTTCCGGAGCAAAACCAGGAACCATTCCTGCAGTCCGTTATCAGCGAGCTGGACGTGAACTCTCCCAACTTCAAGCTGGCACCCGTGTACACGCTCTATCTGTGCGCGAGGTACCGCGCTTCGACGCACTACCGTCCTGATCTGCAGCCGACAGAACGGGCCCACAAGTTGACCGTTTTTTTGCATCACGTTGCCAACCTCATCCAGAATGTCGTGCAGGAGCAGTACACTGATGCCAAAATTCTATCTTTCTGGATGGCGAACAGTTCTGAGTTTCTTCACTTTCTCAAATCCGATCGGCACATTTCTGCATTCAGTGTGCAGGCGCAAGAGGTGCTTGCGGAGAGCGTACAAACAGCATTCCGCAATCTGGTATCTATCTTCCACGTTGAGCTGTCGCAGACACTGAATCAGTTCTTGTCAGAGAACATCGATCACGATTCTGCCGCTGGTTTAGTGTTGTCCGTGCTCGGTTCAGCAATGGCTCTACTGCGGCGGTGTCGTGTCAACGCTGCACTCACCATCCAACTATTCTCGCAGCTGTTTCACTACATCAACGTGGTGTGTTTCAACAAGGTAAAGTGTGTTCTTAAGATCTTCCTTAATCTTGCAATCATCAAGTAATAAAAGAATGGATGCATCAACCATATAGATCATATTCAAAATTCTAATATTCAGCAATGCACTCATAGAGTAAAAATGTTTGCTGATTTTAGTTCAGCACACAGAATACTGATATTTTCGTATTGTTCTCCCCTGATTTGTTTCCTAGTTTGTCACTACTTCGCACATGTGCACCAGTGCATGGGGAAAAGCTTTAAGCGAGCGTCTTTCGCTGCTGGAATTATGGGCAGAAAAGCAAGGACTCGAACTAGCGGCCGATTGTCATCTAGCGAAAATCAATCAGTGCGCCCAGTTTCTGCAGGCACCGAAAACTTCCGTATCGGACGTGCAGCAGCTAGCGTGTTCGTGCTTTCGACTGAATTCACTTCAGATGGCAGCCCTTCTATCGCAGGAAACGATACCACGTAACCTAATCGACACGGCCGTCCGGATGGCCGAATCGGTTGCCGATGAGCTGAGCCGTGCTGATGGCCGTGAGATACGATTGGAGGAATCGCCTGAGCTACCCCTTGCCCTCCTTCTCCCCGATGACGGTTTCAGCTGTGACGTGGTTCGCGGTATCCCAGCTGGATTGGTAGATTTTCTGAACCCGTTCCAGATGGCTGGCTGGTGCCGACTAGCGTCACAGCCGACCAGCATCGGCTTATGGACGGTGTACATGCATCAGTTCAATCAAGGCCGTTCACCGAGCGTAATGTCCAGCAAGTTGCCGCAGCCGGAAGTACAGATTATTAAACTCCACAAAAATGCCAACGGAATGGGGTTATCGATTGTTGCGGCGAAGGGCGCCGGCCAGGAGCGACTCGGGATCTACATCAAGTCTGTGGTAGGCGGTGGAGCAGCCGATTTAGATGGACGTCTCCAGGCGGGTGACCAACTGCTGGAGGTCGACGGTCAAAGCTTGATCGGTATTACCCAGGAGCGCGCGGCAGATCATTTGGTGCGTACCGGACCAATCGTTACGCTGAAAGTTGCCAAGCAAGGTGCCATCTATCATGGGTTAGCAACTCTTCTCCAGCAGCCAAGTCCGGTCATCCAACGAGGTAGGTGTGAAGTTGACAAACTTTAATGTATGCAAAATTGTGCCACAAGTTTTGGCTACTCACCAAGATGTGCACGGTGGTACAATGATGTGGTACAGATAAGTTTCAAGCACATTCAAGTATGCTCTCTTATCGCTCGAATCCAATTTTCCCGTTTCCTCTACTTTCTTTGTTGCTGCTCTGGAATATTGGTACGGATACATAACATACTCACCACGTATGCTACTAATAATTAACTAATTTTAATCCTTAATTCTAAATGCGAATGGTACAACCGAATATTGTCGTTTTATGTTCGAATTATGACTTTTTTTACGTTGTTCTGTGTGTTACCTGCAAGTGTAGAGATGGAAAACGAATTCAGCTGTAATGTATACGATAACGATGGCAACCATCGCTATCACTTCGGTCGCTCGAATGAAAGCCTCAATTTTTACGGATCCGGAGGCGGAAGTCGTCAGTCGCGGCGTGGCTCACTGTGCCGGCCTGTTTCTTCTGTGATGATGAATCATACCTACTCAACACCATATCTAACGCAACACGACGCAGCATATCGTCGTATGTCCAATCCAGATATTAGCCAGCGCCGCTACAGTTTATCGCTATCGCATGAGGACATTCTGTCGAATGATCAATTACAGCAAATTCACTTCGATCCGCGCTATCGTGATTGCCGTTCGAGCAATAGTCTCAACAGTATCTACTATAACCAGCAACGTAGTAGAAGCAATAGTCTGAATAGTATTGGTCGCATCGGTGCCGGCGTGAAGCCGGTACGGTACGATACGCCACCGTCGATTTATGTCGAAGATTTCGACTCACGAAGCAATAGCCACAGCAGCAGAGAGATGATAAAAATCGAAGAAACAGCCGAGCCGGAAACACCGGTTCAAGAGCAACGACGTCCATCATGCGTTTTTGAGATTCGCATCGAAGCGCCATCGACGGAATCGAATCTATCGTTCGTGGCGGACGTTAATCTCGACGACATACCCTTCATCGACGAAGACGACGCGGACGTAGAAGATGCGCCAGGGTCTAGAAGCCGCGGGACGACGAGTGAAAGCGGTGTTACAAACGTTTCAACCCAAACAGTCGGTGGGGTTGTGGTTAATCCACCTACGGCCACGGTTACCACGACAGCAGCTCATGGCCATAGTATCAACAGCAATATCACCACCACTAGCACCTCAAACGTCGGTGGAAATCTGCCCAGTATTATGATCAACACGGCAAGCCGGCGTGGCAGCAACGCATCATGTCGTAAAACGGTTAGTTTCGACATAATTAACGAACACCACGCTTACGGTGACGATGAGGAAGGCGACTACCGAACCAAAGTGAAGCAATATAATGGATATAGTAATGCCGACTGCGTTGCAACTGACGTTGATAGTGATGAGTTCCCTGCAACTGCTGTGCCATTATCCTCAAGGGTATCAAATCGCTTGAATAACAACCAAATTCTCCTAGACAATAGCGGACTATCTCTTGCAGACCGTACCGAAATTCCCACAAGAGAGTCATTTTACTCGACCACCCATGGCCATGTAAATGCTAGCATTAAAGGATTTGGTGCTACTGACTACGAGAGTAACAATAATGGGCAAATCAGCGAAGGAGGTGCTTCAAAATCGATAACGATGGTAGCCGGAGCGGGGGAGCCTAGAGTGCAGGAACGACCAATTGACACAATTAGGGATTATGTCGTACGCCACTTCAGTGGGACGGCGAATGTCAATGTCAACAATAACTACTATTGCAGCAATATCGCCGCCGATAGGCGACAAAGAATCGTTAAATTAGATAGTGATGAAACTAGTGGCATCGTGTGTCCCGAAGGTATTGGGCACCAGGACACGCGGAAATGCGGAACGACGACGATGGTAGATGGCAAAACGGAAACCCATTTAGCAACCGATAGCAATAACGCTCCGAGTGCCACCCAGTTGGTAGACAACGATCATTGTAATCTATTGCGAAACATTCAATTGCTCAAAGCCGATGCCGCATTTGTGGTCGGAACGAAAGTGGATAGCAACAATGATACCGGTGACAACGACGACTCTCATCACCACCAACATCATCATCTTCATCATCCGGGGCCAGGTGGTGCGAAAGGTACGGCGAGACAGCTTGTTCATTTCTTCCGAAACATGCTCCGTTAGAAGTTGAAGGATCGAATTTTTGGTGACACCGACACAGCGGCTTCAAACTCTACTATAAATACCCACATCTCATACGCTCACTCGCTCTCCTTATCAGACAGATGATTCTTCAGATCAATTCAATTCACAGGATATTTTGTCCGCTAAATACTGCGAATATTGTTTTTCATCACTGTACTGTATTTTTCTTCAGTTTTGTAAAGAAAGGTCTGTTTGCATCGATGCATTCGTACGTGGCAAAACAGAATCGTTCGAATCCGCAAATAACACTACACCGTCAGCCAGATGGAAACTCATTCCCAGTTGTGACAGCTTCTTTTCTCAGTAAGTGAGTCACCAAGTTTGCCTTATTGGTGGCTTTTCTTATAGTTCGAGTACACTGTTTGTTTGTTCAACCGATTCTGCACCCGTTCATTCTCTGTATGCATCCACTTTGTTCATTTCTTTGCAACTCACTTTTTTCTATGCATTGATGTTTTTACAAGTTTATATGCGGATGCTTTGAAATCGTCCAATAGCAAATAAATAAACAGCAATATATATTTTCCATTTTCAAGTTCTACTAAAGGGAAAGATTTGTTATCCTTAACATAAGAGATAAGGATATTTTGTGTTACAGTAACTTCTTCGCTCAACTTCGTTTGGCATTTTGTTTTATGCATGTTATGTATTTTAACATATCATTCAAAGTAGGCAAACTCTAAAACCATGCATCTGTGAAGAATATGTGTCGACCATTGCAGAATGAAATTCCATTAAATGTTGGTAATATGTTGTTATCAACGATACCCTCTACCCCTGGTCCCTCAACGATATGATGATACTTCATCTTTCCCTTCACTTTAATGTCACAATGGTAATCCGTACACATAATTATATTACCGTCCATTACATACTCCCAAGGGACCAAATCCAATTGTTGCGTGTGTAAATGTCTACTGTATCGCAATTAACTATACCTTTCCCCACAATTATGGTTACTACCATCACCTCACCTACGTCCTTCGTTTGAATGCGATTATTTGTGTAAGCGTGTTGAGCTGTGTATATGTGATGAGTGTATTTCCTGAAGTTTCAATAACTTATTTTCCACCTATGTATTGTTTCAAATTCTTGTTCAAAGAAATATTAGGCTTGATGCCGCCTACGTTATGCATTGATATGTACTCATAAATCAACACCATTTCAGTCAACATTCCATGCCGTACATTACTTCATCAATATGATTCTGCTTCAGCTGCTGGACACTTACATTTGGAAGATAGAACCGCATCACATCCGAATGAAGCGATAAAACTCGGACATGGAAAAGTGAAGGCTTTAACAAAGTTTTACAATTCCTTAAAAGATGTTAATAACAATGTTACGCGGTATTCGAAATTGCATGGGTGTCCTAGTTCTATAAGGCAACACCAACAACAAAATCCAAATTTCATCGAATCACCTGTAAGACTCGAAAGACGCACACCCACCACAGATCGTTTGTCGAAAGACGAGGAGCTGAAAGTTATGAATCAATTAAAGTTATGGAGTGATTTTGGCTCCGACGGCGATATAGTCACTCATACGGGTGCGCTGAAACGATCGCAATCCTACGATACCTCTTTAAACGGAGCAAGTTACTCTGGAAGTAATAGTGATGAAAGCCGCCAAAGTTCGTTGGAACTACTTCATACGGGTAAAGTACCTGACGATCGAAAAAAGAGTACTGATACGCCGTCAGTCATAAACAATCTATACGCGGCAAACTACGGGCTCAATCCGAGCGTACTTCCAACCGCGTTCATCCTGCGAAAGGTGAAAATGTGTAATCCGGGCTGTAAAAACATCGAAAACCGAAAGGTGACGTTAGATTTCATGTACGGACCAAGCACACCGTTGGCGGAACATCGTACCAGCTGTCCAGACTTACATGACACTAATGCACGCCAAACACCACGTCAACTGAAGAAACAACACAACATTCTGCGTTTACTGAAGCAAATCAACAGCAAACTAAACGACGCATCAGACAACGATAAAACGTCCCTAAACGAAGAAGACGAGAGTTGACCAGTGGAATGTAAATTTGAACACATTTTCCAAAGTATCTTCAATTATTCGCGGCCAACCACAAACACACTGCTTTTGAAGAAACACACAATTTTAATTAAATTCATCATAGTTAGGGTGATTTTATTGCCTCGTAGCTGTACATTTCGTACATTTGGTTTCGAAACTATCCGCGTGAACGGGACATAGCATCGCACAGCTGTTCAATCAATCGATCAATCGCTTAGTTATGCAATTATACTTAAATCAATATTATGATTCTCTTTTAATTATCGTAACAAACACCGCGCTGCTTTCATTCTCATGCCTTATTTCCAAAGAACCCGTTCGTCGGTAACGGATATCCAATGCAACCGCCGAATAAAAATTTAATATTATTCCTAAATATTTATTTTAAAGTAGCTTTTACAGTTAACTTGTAGTAGTAACCATAATTATATTAACTGTTGATCAATTGTGCTTGAATTTTTCTTATATATGATAAATTATTCCCAAAATAATTGATATAATTGAATTACTCAGATACAATTGTAATTTCGTGCTGTATTGTTGCATGACATAAGTTGCATTTAAAAATTTGTATAAGCAAGTATTTCCACTTATTGATTTCAACACATATATGTACCGGAACAACGTTCTAACTGCACATGTTTTACTAAATGCAACGTATTAATTTGTTTTGTTCTACAGATTCGTTCGTTTCATAAACAAACAATGGTTTAATAGTTATGTTAATTTGGTTATATTGCTTAACTTCACTTTAGGTGGTCGAAGAATGTCCGAACGGGATATGACGCGTGTCGGTACTAGCAGTGGCGATATCAGCAAGCCACCAGTACCGTCCACATCCGCAGGGCAGCAACTACTAAACAGCAAGTCCGTACCAGCACTGCATCACGTTGGCAATATAGGTAGGCACCGAAAAGATGACTTCGAGCGTGTCTTGTTTCTTACTTCTAAATTCGTGTTACTTGCAGGATCTACCGCCAATAAATCCCGTAGCATACACAACCTTGTCGGAGGAGGAAGTGCCGGTGCAATCGCGTCTGTGGGAAACAGTCAAGATCAAGGATTCTACCAAAATCTCAGTGTATACCGAGCTC
This sequence comes from Anopheles farauti, assembly GCA_000473445.2. Classification (NCBI taxonomy): domain Eukaryota; kingdom Metazoa; phylum Arthropoda; class Insecta; order Diptera; family Culicidae; genus Anopheles; species Anopheles farauti. Next base: position 5,719,696 of record KI915046.1, on the reverse strand, counting down.
AGAATCAAAGTCACCCGAACCTTGGCGACCGGTATGTAGCAGAGCAGTGTATACATTCGATAATCTGTAAAGAGTGATGAATTGATTGATTGATTGATTGAGATGGATCAGTACAGATCATATTACTCAAATTTTACAATAATTATTTAGTGAATGTTTATTGTAAAAAAGGCGGCATTGCTCCATGTATTAGCAAACTCATGGCAGTATGGATGTGTAATGGATTGTTTTCGTTTACTTTTAGCCCTCCGATGCCCCTTCAACCATCACTTAACTCCCCTGGAGCCTCTAGTACCGTTCATCATCAGCAGCAACAAATGATGCAACACCAACACCAACATCAACCCCAGCAGCACCAACAGCACCCAATTTTAAACCGTCCAGCGTCTGCCTATTTTAATAGCAATAATAACAGTAACAATATCAATCCCAGTAATTTGTTACTGACAACACCAAACACCATGTCTTACACGATGCCTAATCAGCAGCAGCCTAATAATAGTAATATCGGAAATCTAGCAAACATATCGCAGCAGCAGCAGCAGCAACAGCAACAGCAAGGTAATATGAACACGTTGAACAATCGACTGGCGGCATCAATGGGTAGCAAGCAGCAAGCCGTACCTCCTCCTGGTGGAGCCGCTGGTAACTCCGGCAACGTAAATGGTTTTATGCGCGATGTACAGACTCAACAAAGTCTTCGAATGAACCAGATGATGGTGGCTCCGTCTATGCCTAACATTGCACACTCGGTGGCTGGTAGTGGAAGTGGCGTTAGTTATCCGAACCCGGGCGGCGGTATTTCTGCTAGCCAGAGTATGCAAAATGTCAACGTTATCCCCGGTGGTCCAGGAAGTCCAGCCGGAAGCTACAACTATCACGGCAGTGCAAATGGTAGTCCGATGCTTTCTCCTCAAATGTATCCTCACGATGGGCAACAACAGGGAGGGCAACATCACTCGTCACTGTTGCGCGGACAGGCAAAGCTGGCGGAAATGAATGAACTCATTAAACGTCGACAGCAACAACAACAGCAACCTGTTTCGTACAATAGCGCTAGTATAAACAAACCTCCTCAGCAACAACAGGGACAAGGTGTGGGGACAATGCCACCGACCACGGCTCCTAAACCGTTACGTTCGCAAGATGATCAGCCTCCACTGCCACCCGCTTCTACGCATCCGTTGTTCAAGCCCGGCTCGAGTGGTCCAACGCAATCGACTAGCAACGCCGCCTACAGTAGTGCCGAACCACCCAAAGTAGGCTTTTACCCAACAATGCCATCGCAGAACAAGACATTACCTCCTATCGGAAGCAGTCCATGGGAGCGAGAAGAAAAAGAGAAGGAAAGTGAGCTGCGTCGCGAGCACGTACGTGTCTGGCGAGATCAACAGATCATGGAATTGCAGTCACTTCCGCAACGTACACCGAAACATGAGGAACAGCTTCGCACACTCATCCTAGAGCGTGATTTCGAACGTCGCGCAATGGAAGAGGATCAGGATTACGACAACGATGTGCCGCCGTACGGTAGTGCCAAAGAGCACGGTAGCTCAGCAGGACAGCCAGGACCCAATACAGCTGGTCCGTTAAGCGCACCAATGACCAAGTTGAAGCAAGTTGATATCAAAATACCAGCCGCTGATACGCTTTCCATTGCGTCAAGCGAACATTCGTCGAATGTGCCGCCGTCGGTTTCAAGTGCTATTGCAAATTTCCAACAGCAGCAGCAACAGACGAGTAGCGGAAGTAATGGCCCTCAGCTGATACAACCGAAAAGTATTCTGAAACACAACACAAACAGCAGTACACCGTCATCCCCGTCGAAGGGTGCGGCGAAGACTGCAAGCTTCGCCCATGACGGAACGAATCCCTCGGCCCGATCGCAGCTCAACTTGAGCGAAATCACGGCGAATAATACAAACGCGAACCAGATGATGTCCCAGATGGTTCATGATATGAACCAGCTGAATCTGTCGTCCAACGTTGGTGGAATAACAATGGGAGAGGATCGTGAAAATAGCGAGTACGGTCATACGATGGGACACGAACAGCAGCAGCAGCACATGATGATGAACGGTGGAGCAGCAGCGTACATGATTGGCATGGATGCAAATAATGGAAATGCTGGTGTACCACCACCACCGCCACCGGAACGAAACAGCTCCTATGTTATCATGTCGCAGCAGCAGCAAAAACTACGTACGAGTACTGGAGGCCCGTCTAAACTGTCTTTCGGTGGACCACCACCAAACAACGGCAGTCCTGCATTGGAACAGCAACAGCAGCAACAACAAAATGTTGTTAACAATAATGCCACGGCTGGACGGTATATCAATAACAATCTGCTTATGACTGCTCCCAACAATAATCAACTCACCACTTCAACGACACCGATGGCGGGTACGAACAACGCCATTAATGCAGGAAGCTCCTCGTTACTGCCAAACAGTTACAAGGACAACAAACGAGTGTCATTTCACGATGATGATGCTGGAAACAACAACAACTCAATAATGTCTGCTGGTCCTGCTGGTTACACACAAGCAGGACATCTAATCGGAGGCAGCATTGGCAACGAAACGGCAGGTGGAAGCGGAGAGTTAGGAACCATCCTGGAACGACCTGATCCTGACGTAAGTAGATGAAGCTTTCGTTTTCCTTTCGGGCACGCTATGCTTAGGTGTGCGACCGATCGGCGGCGCCACTGTATCAAGTTTGACTTGAAAGCTTTAGGAGCAAAAGTTCACATCCGTTCGTTTTTCCCACAGCGATTCATTGATGAAACAATGCCGGCGATGCTGCACACACCAACGACGCCTGATGGTGAGAACTGGAACATGCAGATACAGGCCACGCCGGGTGTGATTGGCGCACAGGAAGTTTATCGGTAAGTATGATATCAAATTGCATTCTCAATAGCATCTATGAAGCTATAGTAAAGCCTTCATCCTAATGCTGCATGTGTTCTCTTCATAGTGATCCCCGCACGCGTCGGTTGGCGGAACAGCAACAGAAACAAAAATCCGAAGCCGTACCGGAGAAGCTGTCCTTCAAAGAAAAGATGAAGATGTTTGCGCTGGAATCGGGCGAAAATAACACCCCGAAAGATAAGCTTAAAATATCGCGCGCTCAACGCGATATCGATGCTGTACACTAAAGGCAGTAATGTACGGTATGTGTTGGGGGTCAGAGTACTAGAAGCAGAGAGAGAGAGAGAGAGAAAGAGACGAAGCGAAAGAGTATTAGGGTTTCTCCTTTCCGAGAGATTTTGTTTAGGCATGTTATAATCTCCTAGTACAGTAGGGGTTTTACGTGATTGTTTGCATTTTGTACGAACGCGAAATGGTCGCGAGTATATGTTTGTACTATTGGGAGCAGATGTATGTACGTCGAAATAGGTCGTACGAAAGATAACGGTCGAGGGTTAGGTAGGCTTCCTACCTTATTGGATTATGTTTTATTAGTTGTACATTGAATGCTTATGTTTTTCATTTTTGCATTTTTCAACCATAGATGTGTGTTTTTGCTAAACGCGAAGCGCATTATCGTAGATAGATCAAATCTTCAAGCAAGTGTTTGCGCAGCAGTAATGACAAAAACATACAGGAAAAAAGAAGATAAACCGCATAGATCGATTAATTGAGCTTGTATACAACGTTTCGCAACCGGAACCTCTATACATTTCACAAGCAATGATACGTCGATGACTATAACAATAAAAAGATCAGCATAGAGATGATCGTTACGATTGATACTTGTACCCAATGGACCAAGATGAAAAACTAAACAGAAACATTTTAAGAAACTTAGGAAATTGTTTTTGTTTTGTATGCATTACATACATATCTATATGTATACCTTAAATCAAGGCAAACCATAGTCAGCGATAAAAAAGTTATATTTATCTGAAAGCAGAAGAAAAAAGTCAATGCAAAGGAACTATTACAAGATAAATTACCCTTTCGAGGTAAAACTAACGATGTACGATGGTAATAATGTTCGAATAGATGAAGGTTTTAAAAACATCCAACAGAGGTGATGTCCTCCCCATAGTTCCCTCCCTGAACATCCATGAGCATCTTATAGGATAGATAGAGCGCCTTGTGCTCGTATTATATGCACACTCCTAAAGTCGCTCACCGAAACATGAAAAGGTCAATTTAATTAGTTCAACTAACGCACCCATTCGTGTAGCCTTCTCCTACGTGATAATGTGTGTGTGTGTGTATGCAAGAGAGTAGCATCAAGTAGAATGTTATGAAACAAAACAACTAACAAAAACAAAACAAAATACAACTAACAAATCATAAAAACAGTGATGCACATGATTGATAACATTTACGATAAAATTTGCAAAACGTAAGTCCGTATAGCTGCGAAATTCGAAATACCTATAGTATTAATTCTCTTTTGCAAACACACACGCTCACACACATACACCAACTAACAAACGGGTCCACGGTTTTTTTACGTATGCACGAAAGTGTGGTTTTATTTCGTTTGCGAAACACAAACGAATGGTTTTAGATTCAATTAGTGACTGCTATTGCTGAGTCAATGCACTGTTTCGAATAAGGAATCGTGAATGGATGAAAACAACATAATAAACTTGATGCAAATGGTGTAAACGTATGATAGTAGAATGTAGTGGAAATCACCGGATACAACAGCAAAGTGATTTTATTTGTTACAAATATTTTTATATCGCAATCGAGAGACTATTGAAGAATTTCCAACAATTTTCGATACATTTAAGAAGAATTTACCTCTTTGACCGAACACCGGATTGTCCGATTTCTAGCACATATTTTTAACTCCAGATCTTAGTGAATGCCTAATCGAGAGGGAAACAATTTAGATCGTCCATGTTTGTGACCATAGCTTGTTAGGACAGTTGACAGTAAAAACTACATTGAGCAACAAATAACACATAAATGTACATTTTCGAAGCGAACGTTCGGGGGTTCTGGACCGAATTTTAAACGTGAAAAGATTAAATTCCTTGAAGCACAGATATTGTCGACCCTATTTTTCTCTGTTGAACTATTAACCAGCGTACCTTCCCATCACGTCGATGGTACTACGGATTTGTAAAGGAATAATAATGATATATTAGCTTTATCGTAAGATAGTATTATATGAGCATTGCCGATTTTATTCGATAAAGCTGACGTTAAATTGTTCGAATGAACAATGCACGAAGAGATTCTCTTTCCCGGGAATTAAAGTATCTGAACAACAAAACATAACAAACAAACAAAACGGATGAAGATGCACTAGGCAGTGTAGGAAAGGTAAATCTTTACTCAATAATTACTATTTTCAAAATCTTAAGCAACCACAAATGAATACTGCAGTTATGTAAATGTTAGAAAAAATTGAGATAAAGCCACTGATAAAATAATCATGACTGTTTTCTTTTTTGTTCAGGCAGATTTATTAGATAAACGATATTTGATGACAATTATTTATCTTATATTCTTCGGTGTGTGGTCTACATGAGAAAACAACGGAAAACGAGTTAATTGCGTACATGTTACATGTACCTGATAGTTATATCAGACATATCTAAATCAAGATGCATCTCTCGTAAACTGTATTGAAATGGAATTTCCTGTCAATTAAGTGTTTTGGACAATTTTAAATGCTACGCTATTCTCTATACTCTTTTTCATTTTTCCATGACAGTTCAATGAAAATGTGAATCCTATCATTATCATGATCCGGAAACGAAGCATATAGAAATACGTCAATCTGCAAACGTAAAACGTACATGTGAGGCTTCCGGTTAAGTGTAAAATTTCGATGCACTTCACTGTTTCATGTATACGTATACGTATGATCGACACCTTATAGCGATGGTTGAACACAGCACAGTGAATAACACAGTGGACATCATTATCTGGTACATACACACACACACACACTCGAAAACAGCACAGTGGACGCAGTGGAGCGAATGTGTGCAGCTGACGGTGAGTAATTCGTTTAGCAAATTATTTTACATTTCATGCTCCATTTACATTTTACGATCACTCTCGACGGCATTTAAAACGTCCCATATCCCCTACCGAGCATGCCTGCAACTCACGGATGCTGAAAGCTATCATAAGCGAGACGTCGGTCGTCCTTATAAGTGAATAGGGATTGAGGGTCGTTCAACTGTAATAGAGTCCGATGGATGACCGTACAACGAACAATAAACGCATTCGGTATAGATAATTTGATTCTATAATCAGGCTGCGTGACACTGATTACTAGATGTTCTGTTATACTAATTTAGAAGCATCATAATACATTCTGTAACATTATTGTAATCGAAATTGATAGCATTCTGAGCATCAGTCCTAACTCAAAAAAGTCTTAAGTAGCCAAACATTGACAGGAACATATATCTACTAAGTATTACTGAGTAAGTATATCTACTAAGTATTGTACTATCAAGTAATGTCAATAACATACACGGCACCAATTTGACTAGAGAACGAGATAAAAAAGATTTCAAGTATTTGTGCCTTCGCGAACCCAGCCATCATTCTTTTAAAACAAAGACGCCAGTCAAATACGTTCGTCAGAACGCTTCTCTCTGCTTTCGAGTTAATAAAGACCAAAACAGTATTTAAACCCAAATGTACAACATCTGAATTATAATTTAAAATCGACAGTATTTTTATCAAAATTAAACATTAATGAATTCTTCAAGTAGTGCACCTATAATTTAAAGTATGTTATTTACTAATGCTAAGCGGTTTAGCGACAGCTTTAAGCATGGAAGTTATGTTACACGAGATTTACCTAAGTTTACTAGCTATTGAAATGGAACAAAGCACATTTACTTAGACTTTCTTAGTTATTTGCAAAACAGATAAACAAAAAAACTGCCCGAAATTTCCGAATCCGAATTTTTATTTCAAATAATTCGTTATCAGTATGATCGCTGTATGAGCTTACATATTTGTTATTAGGTCCTGGATAATTTTTTAAAGGGAAAAATCTGAAAGATTGTAGAAAATCTACAAATTTGTAACACATACATTTGTCATCTTATTTTGAATGCAAAATAAAACCCAGCAAACGGTTTGCTCGTAAATTAAACATCACATTGACCAAAACAAAAACTATTTCTTCTGCATTGTTTATTGCCTGATGAGAGGGAGGCGTTTCACGTTTTCGTTTCAGGGTGACATGTTAAATTTTTAAAAACCATCAATGCAAATAAGCTCATCGTTCAGCTCGTAGCACTTTTTGGTATGAACATTGAACAGTCACAATATGCATTACGCCACCGCCGCTCCCTCAGCGAGTGGGAGAACTACGTGAACACGCACATTTGCATTGTGTTTGAAGCACAAAAATGGTTTCATTATAGCAGAGCTGGTACGCTCGCGGTACATTATCCAGCACGGGAAGGAGAGCGAGGGAAGTGAAACCAGAAGGAAACTGCCTGACATGTGCCAGTAATTTATTCACAACCACCGAACGTGTCAATGGCAATTTAATTCCCATCCCCATTCGCTTACCCGTACAGTACCGCATTTCGAAAGTGTCTGCCGGTTGCTTTGAGGTTTTGATTCTTTTCATTAGAATTCGTGAAAAAAGGGTTGCTTTCCAGATTGACCCAGATGCGGCCAAATGCTTTTGGGGCAGAGAATCGGCAACACAACGAGAGAGTGTGGGGGGGGGGGGGAGAGAGGGGAGCCTGCTGAATTCACACACCCTCACCTCTTTAAATACACCGCTTGTCCGTCCCATCTTCGGTACGTTGCTCTTGCGACGGTCACATCACACCCCGCAGTTGCCGGGTGGGAATGTAAACACCCATAAATAAATCTACCCCCACCACTTCTGAAGCATTTATCATCGCGCTGAAATATTCTGTAATATATTTATTCCCCTTTTTTCTACTTCTCCATCCCTCCTTGCCCCTATGCACAAGTACCTGCATTGTGCGTGCACCGATTCGTGCGAATGCCATGTCGTACCGTTTTACCGCGTTTCTGTCTGTTGCACTCTTCGTTCATTCAATCAATCAATTATCGCGTACCAAATGGGCCTGCTCAAACCCCTGCAATCGCGTTCTCCTGTTTATTTTATTGCACAGTGGCCCACCGTGTCCGTCCTAGTTGCTTTTTCTGCGGTGCGAATATGGGACACGTTGGGAGGGCAATTAAATTGTAACGAAATCGTCCTCTGTGCACTGATGTTTGGTCCGGTATCGCAGCGGATTTTGATTCGTTTAGTAAATATCGTAAATCTGAGCCAGGAGTTTGGAACTGATGTTCCTTCTTCCCTGATTCCTTCTTTTATTCAATCTTCGTCGAACGCAAAGACGAAATTTCGCTCATGACTCATGACAATTTTTACATAATTATCAAGTTTTGCAACAATACGGAATGTTCGGCAGTATTCGAACAACCAGCCTGCTTCGCGTTCGCGTTGCCAAAATGAGTATATGGATGTAAAAAATGCGATGTCAATGTTTGTATTAGAAATCGTTAGCACTAGCATTTACATTTACAAGCATTTACATTTATTATTTTAGCATGTTAGCATTAGCATTTACATTTATTATATCGTTCTAAAAAATGTAAAATGTTATTTGAATCCGCTGCGCTGTGTTGCCGATAGCTGATAATTTTTATTAGAATAAAAAATGGCTTTTTACCGCATGCGAATTTTTTATAGACTTAATCAAAACGCATTAACATTTGTGGCAAGCAACATTTTAAAGTTCAGATTTCAGAACCATACTTCATGGTACAGAAAGAGTTCATGCCTTAAACAATTAATAAATCTTTGCATTAAAAAGTCTATCCGAGCTAATCTTCACCTCCGGAAACGAATTGAACGTTATCTGTTTCGTTCCCTAGGAGGGAGGAAAACAAGTAACCCATTGCGTCACACCGCATGCCTGCCTCCAACATTCCTCACTATGCAAAGCCAGACAGCGCACAAATGAGCATACATTATTTTCGCATTATTCTCCCCTACATAACCACTTCCCATTATTCGTCGTTCGGTGTACGCTCATTTTCGAACTCCCTTGTTCAGCGGACGCATTTCCCATCCGTTTTTTTATGGAAGTGTGCCTTGCGTGGAAAATGTTTGCCCTGCGAATAATTTATCTTACTCGTTGCAAAACCTATTCACTGTGACAAATCGCCATCGTCGGTGGCGATGGTGGAGGAGGAAATGGAGTGGAAAAAAGTTGGTAAACATTCTAATCGCTCAACCCGCTTCTCGGTTGCCGGATCCGGTTGGAATTTACTTATGCAACGTCTTCAGCGTTCCATCCGTCAACAGTAGCATCAGCAGGGGAAGCGAATTTGTCGAAGTCGTTTTCGAAATATGTATTCCAAAAATCCCAATGATAATGGCATCGTTAGAATGTTTTCTACAGTTTCCAAGCGAGTTTCAAGCATGAATTATGCTTACGATCGAACAGTGGCGTCTGGACGATATTATGCTAAAATCCATCGCATTACATTAATAGCAACGGATATGCAGGATTGTTCCCGCAGAATAATTTTCTGGAGTAACTAATGGATACTTTAAATTTATTTCCGATCACTATCTGGCGTAACTATGCTCTAATAATTATCATGGATGGAAGACACGGCACGGAAATTAAGTGATCAAACATATGGCTATAGGAGTAACATTATTGCACAGTACGCAATGTGGGATGAATGAAACATACTGAAGAAAGCCACCTTTGAGTGAGTAATGGTAAACGATTAAGGAAAGAACGCACACTTACATGTCACCAGCTGCTAGTAGTTTATTTTTTATTTTTATAAATTTATTATAGCAATATTATGTCAAACATACTGTTGACATAATGTTTCTTCATTTTTGCTAAAGCTATAGTTTACAATTGTCATAATGAGAAGGCATCTTTTTCTTTATATGTATGGACGAAATTCAATTGACAAATTCAAACGAACCATATTCTGCTGTAGACGATCAATTTAGAAATTATTGAAAGCGAAAACTTCCAAGCTTTCGGAATTTCTCGTGATATTCAACATTCCTAATAATTAAGTCAAACAGCGTTTTAAAATAACAAAAAAAAAACAAAATACTCTAAATAACCATTGAATCTTTCGATTCTCCGGTGGCCTAAATACAACGCAATCGTAAAAGAAAGGATTAAACATGAACGACATATTCACAGGTTTCCAGTTTTATCAACCATGAATAACGACCCTGCCCATCCATTCCATAACGACCGATCTATATTAAATGTGAGATTTATGCGTAATGCGTAATATAGGAGCAGTACTTAAATCACCGATATTACGACCGAAGATCAACGCACACCGCCTTTTCCCTCGTCGTGCAGCCAGCTCGTATTGTGGCGGTATGCTAATAAAACTCCACTTCCTGGTCGTTGGAAGCCCGGAAGAAGCTGTCCGCCTAATTTATGATGCTCATTTCCAGTCGGCTCCGTACGCTTAAGAAACTATAGCTATCCTTCCGCAACAGCAAACTTTACCTCTTAAAAACGTTACACAATGCTGTCTGTTTCGGGGTACCATTTTTGTCACAAAAGTCCGTTTCAGCGGGGCCGATAGTTACCAAAAAATTATGCCAAACGACACTATCGCCACTGCTGCAGCCCGATTTTAGCTGGCAGAAAAGGTGCCTCTAGCTCACGGGGATCTGCACATAATAGATGTGCATAAATTTTCGCATTACACCATTGTTGCACAGAGCGTAGTCTTGGAACTGGCAGTGGAAAGAAAATGTTGCACGAAATAAGTAGTAAGAAAAAAAAAAAGGAAATGCACACATTCCCGCACGTTTAGAGGACGGAATCGTCGAATGCCCTAAGGTGTTATGAAAATGGCACGAACTTTTGTTTGGGGACAGAGACACCGATCCTTTCCGAAACCGAAGCGCAAGCGGAAAGGTAATAACAGGCCACTAGATATGACTCCCGATGCAAACCATTGACTGGAGCCTGGTTTTTTTTTCACTTCTCTGGTGACATCTATTAAGTCAGGGTTTGCCAAACTTGGGTTTGTTGAGAAAAACTAGTCAATAATTTTATATTGGGAATATTTGCTAAAGCTCATTAAAAATACTTTTTTTAAAGATTATATTAAACTAGATAAAAATTACGTTCTATTACAAATTATAAATTTGTAATCTGTTACAAAATACAAATCTCACTGGGAAGACAGTGAGTTTTTGGTATGATGTGTAAGCCCAACGCCGATAGCGATGTAGTCTATGATATAAAATGGATACATAAACTATACGAATACGTTTTACAATTATACACAGCATTATATAAATATAGTATAATTGTAAAATATATAACGACGTCTTTGCATGAGTAAATGTAGATAATTTTCATGCATACATTTTAATATCTTGTTCCCTGGTGTTGTGAAGCCCTGTGATCCAGTGCATGGCTGTGCTTTGGCGATTGAAAATGGAAATTGATACGACGGCTGGCTATCATAGAAAACTCATAAAAAGAAAAATCGATCTACGAAAGTAAAAAAAAAAAAAGGGTGACAACGACAGCCACAGCCACCAATAATAACAGCAAAATTCTTACCCCCTTTCAATAACAATAACAACAGCAAGAGGAGCAAGAGCGAAACACCCCTTTGTCCATTTCGTTTCAAGTGGCAGCCGACAGTTTTCGAAGGGAGACAAGGATATAGAGTGCAAAAAAGGCAAAGAATATCAAACACCGACTGCCGAGGAAAAGGGGTGGCATTTTATGGCTCAATAAATTCAGCACGATTCATATCGCGTGTCTGCCGTTTCGGGGGATTGCAAGGGAAAACGAAGGGGTTCATTTGCTGGGGAATGATAGCGGGTATAGAGTTGCAGGGACACACAGACACACACAACCACACGCGCCGACATTTCATTTCTGGCTCATGCGATGTAATTTTGAACGAAAATCATAAACCATTCATCACGAAATCCGATAGTAATGGTTTCGTTCGGGGTTGATGGCTCTGGTGCAGGAATAAAATCGAAAAAAAAACGCGTCATCGCCCAAAACGCGGAACAATAGCGTTTGTTTTGTAGGAGATTATGCCGAAGATTATAAATGAGAGATGTCAGAGGCAGATGTGTTTAGTTTCTTCTTCGCTAGTTGAGGGATTCCTTCGGAGTGAGGTCGGTTTGCTTGCAAGCGATTATGTGTTCCTCTTCTCCAACGTCCACCAATATGCAGCGTACCATTTCCATGCGAGCAGGAAGTTATAGAGAACGGTTGTCCTGTCCAGTGGAACATAAACTATGGTCCATTTTATGACTCCTGATACTGAGTGAACCATAAAATATGACAAATATATGATAATGGCAATTTAAATATTCCACCCATTCGTACAGTGGACGGCCGTTACAGTTCTGTAAGCGTACGTAAGCGCCGGAATGAAAACGGTCTACTTCGATGACAATTTTGGAGAGCACGAGAGAAGGAGAAAGTTCACTTTTAACGCATCGTTACTAACCCGTTGTCGCGTGGTCTGCGCGGTAAGGAGGTTTTCATTGCTTGAAAGTTGAAAGGCGAAATGATCAGACATACCGGCGTATGTTCTAGTGGGTTTAATCGACAGGAAAGCCATATTTGGCAATAATCTTTTGTCTCTATTTTTATCGACGAACTAACGAACCAACGAGCAATCGATTCGGTAGCGGAACAGTAGGCTGTGTTTATTCGGGAATCATCGATGACCGTTTATGTTAATTTTTCGTTTTCAAGGTGTTGGGTTTTGTTATCGTTTTCATTGGTCGCCTCCGTGCTCCAAACAAAGACCTAACAGCGTCTGTCAATGATAACCTAAGGCGTATCTGTCAATGATAAGGTTACATTACAATTTCGTCAGTATTCACCATCAGTTTGGGCGCTGTTGTATTGCATTGACACTAATGGGTAATGTATTGCCTTAGGAAAAAACCATTAACATTCCAAACAATTGCAAACGATCAGTCATTTCCATCTAATAAATAATGAATTCCAAGCTTTAGCATGTCCGGTGAGTAGCCGCGATCGTACAGTGGCGATCGGGAAAGGGCTATATCGCCGGTTCTCCGGTTCTGATATTGCATAATCTGCAGATTATCAGAGAGTGGTGTGAAATTTAAATGTTATTTAGACAATGGATGCACATACTCGACCTTTGCTGAACATAGTAAAGAAACTGAGGGGATGAATAAAGTTATATTATAGAAGGTATTATTAGCAAAACGTTGAAATGATTGGAAAAAGCGTAATTTGTTGTTAATGCCAGCAATCCAAATTAAAACATCACGACGACGTGACTGAGTCAAAAGGATCGGATTATCGGATTGGGTGGCACTTGGTTTTAATGAGTGTGAGTAAAGTTTACCATTTAAAATAGCACTCTTTCATTTTAAAATGTTTGTTCCAAACGATAATCTCATCGATTTTCAAATTGAAATTTGTGTTAACACTAGTCTCTTTAGAGTCAAATTCCCAATTTGATTGGATTTGAAACGCGAGAGCTTCCAAAAAGAATTTTATTCAAATAATGCATAAATTGGTACAATATGCATAAATTGGTTTTTAGTTGATTATTTCGATTTTGTTATTAAGTTTAATCTGTAAACTTAATCTGTGTCGTCATTACAAACAGTTTAAAATCGCAGTTTGTTGTTGTTTTTCCAACATGGATACATGGATACATACATATACATGGATGCTGGAATCTTACATGGATGCTGGAATCTTTGCATAGTGTAATGTTTTGCATAGCATAATGCATTTTCCTTCATAACAGATTGTTGAAATCCCATTCCATAACGTTCCATTTTTTACGAAGTTCTTTCTGTTCTTTCTTTCATAAAGTCAGTGACTTTTACCAGTGCCATAGTTCGAATCTGCAGCTAGCTACACCCCAGAGTCGTTTAACTAACTACCCCCTGCCCACTGTTATTAGTGAATTTCTAGTACAATGAAACAAGCACATCTCAAATTTCGTTGCTTACTACAACGGCGTAGTTTGAAGCACGTCGCCTTCATAAATGCAACGAAACCGTTCAATTCAGCAATCCTCCAAATCTTCTTTCAAAAAATCCGGTCACTTACCCACCCCACAATACCACCCTCCACAACACTCTCCCCCACTTCCCCCGTTCTCCCAAGCGTTGTGGCCTGCCATTTGTTACGAGACAAAATTAACATTCCAAAGTGAAGCGAAATTGCACTCGAGCGGCACCGGCCACAAGGAGCTAGCAGCGAGAAGGAACCAGTCAGGTCTAAAATGTGAGTTGAAGCACGCGCGCTCGTGCACCATGTGCCAACGGCAGTGCACAGAGGGATATCTCATTTCTCACGTCACACACCAGTGCAAACGGCAAGCAGCACTCTCGAACACTCGACGAACGCAACGCTGGGAATTTCGTTATTAATTCGCTCACTCGCTCTATTTAAGCAGTATTTAAGCTGGGTGCAGTGAAATTTTCTAACAAAAACCGGAAGAACGCTTTTCCCACCTCCTGCTCACCCACTGCTTTCCTGAAGCAGTGAAGCTGTGCAAAGCGTAATGGTGTCGAGGTGGGAGATAAATGCGAGCACAATACCACAATCCGGACCGTCGGAGTTCGATTTAACATTTTATTTATTTTTCTCTCTCGCTCTCCCTCTATTCCGCTTCCCTCTCCTACGGAGGGGTAGGTGACGGCCGAGACGGTAGCACTTAAGGACGCGTTGTACCGCCCGTCATGCTCTCCCCATTTTGCACTCGAATGTCAAATGTCGGCATTGACCTGCTGGTGCTGCTGCTGCTGCTGCTGCTGCTACCGGTTTGCCACGTGTGGTGAATAGATAGCACCGGGACAGCTAATTGAATTTGACGGTTACGAGTAGTTCGAGTTCGTTCGTTGAGCTGTTGCCAAAAATGTTGTAGATGTTTTTACGATCAATCAACGTGGATTACTCTAGAATTTCGCACATCTGTTCCCGTAATTTGGTTGCGCTTGCCTAGCGCGATTCGATTAAGATTTTTTTTTTTCTCCTTTTGTTGTCTAGTTACATCCACATTACAATGACCTCTTTAATTCTGGCCATATAGTTTAAATAGTTTTTTAATGGGATGGTTTCGTTGTAAAAAGTGAGAATTATCACTTATATCATTATTGTAAATCAGTCAAAATCGGTCAATCTAACATTTACTCTTTGAGAGATTTTGGTTAATGTTTTAATTTGTATGTTAAGCTTTACTGATTATCAACACCTATATTTTCAGTCATACTAACTTTGTGACTTTAGGACTCTAATTTGAACTTAACACAAACATTTCCTCATTTACGGTTCCAATGCTCGTTAGTAAACTGTCTTACATAAGAAAAATAAAAGAATAACGTTTCTATTCGGTATTGGTGCAGATTTACAGATTCGGATAGTAGAAATATTACAAACGACTGTAAGACTTCAGATTTCGTTTTCCATGCTTGTTACTATGCCTAAAAACTAGCGTCATATTACATAAGTTTAGACAAATAGAGCAAAAATCATAGTATATTTATACATCTTTTAGAATAAACATTTTCTTCTTGCAAAATAAAAATTTATGATAAATACATCAACAGGTAAAGCTTCTTATTCATATAGATAATCTTTTCGGGAAGAGTAATGAAAGGACGGTCGATAACAAAAGTTAAGCAATATTATAGAAATAAGAGCTAGACAGCTCAAAGGGAACAACGATGAACAACAACAGTAACAACACGATTCCTTCCAGAGGTATCCAGGGCAACGCACATGTTTCCGACACACAGCGTTATCTTTCAGACATGAAAAAAGCAACCTTCCAATAACTGTCGTGGTGAATATTGTATTTCAAACACGGCCACCGTTGTGCCATTTTTCCGGTCCCTTCCCAGGCCATTTGGCTATCGTCAAGTGTGGGTGGGTGTTCTATCGGGTGATTTGCCTCCATTTCCAACCCTCCCAGCAAGCAGCAGAGATGTTCGCAACTAGAATTCCAAACCCACGTTCCTCGGTCGTGCGTCCCGTCCAACAAACAACAACCCCGCTGTAACATGAAACTCAACTTCCCGGGCGGCTCATTCTGCACATTTATTTATCGTCGTGATGATTAGGAGCCAGTACATTAACGAATGCCAGCTAGCGTGAGGAAAACAGCCGAGTGGACGGGGGATGGATGAGATGCAAAGGATTAATTTATGAGTTACGACAGAAGCACGCTCACACGACACAAAACGGCCCGACCCGATGAAACGAAAAGACCGTGTGGCGGTGTGATCATTATCCATCCCACCGGCGGCATCAGCAGCAGCAGCAGCAGCAGCAGCAATAGCAACAGCTGACGCCCATCAATATGCATCATCATCATCGCATCCCTTCCCGCACGACCATTCCAGGCGCCGCGGCGTGCCATGCCGTGGTTGGAAATGGTTGTTTGGCACACCGTGCAATGGGAGAAATAATTTGTGCACGGTAGATTATCGATTGGGATTTGGGATGTGCTTTTCTTCATTATCGTTGCTCAATATCGTCTCGTACGATTTGCCACAAATTTAGCTGCTTCACCCTGATGCCGGGGGAAACGGGAAGGAATGGAGAATTGAAAAAAAAAAATCATACAAAAAGGCACTGTTCCAAATCGCGCGCGCCCTTATGCAACCGGGAAAGGTGGCGCACGGTTTGGGATATGGAACGACGATTATGGTACGAAATAAAACGGAACAGAAATCAGAGAAAAGAAGAAGAAACGTAGATTTTCAACTTTCGAGAACAAAAAGATGCCTAATTCTGATAGAGGCGCTTAATCGCTCGGTTGAAACTGTGCACGATTTGTGCACGAAACGAAACACGCGAGAACCATCCGTAGACATCCGTGCCTAAATCTGTATTTTCATCCTCATCTCAGGTTAGCATAACCGTTTAAATTGAGAGTTGACGTAATGCACGCCGAATGTATGGGATATTTTTTTAATTTAACGAATGAAACGTACGTTAGTATCATCTCAAAAAATATGCAAAATAATAGCTCATTTCGCCGAAAAGATGATAATTTGCGGTTTACATTCAATAGAGACCATCTGCTAAAATGTTGGATTGGATTAATCTTGGATGATTTTCAGCTTGCTTTTTTTCACACATTTTTCACATTTCACGCTCATATAAGGATAAATTAATACAGATACAGATAAATGAATAATAACGAATTATGAAACTCATACGACAGTTACTTTTTTACGTCTTCTGATGAACGAGTTATAAAAATGACTGCAATTATTATCTTGCATTTTGAAAACCAAGACTTAAATGACTGCATGCATGTTTTTAGATTTTTTATGGGTTGCAAATCACATTTGATAGTGGAAACTTATATGATTTAAAGTACTTATACTTCTGGCAAACTCACGCGTGACCATATTCTCTACAACGACTTTGTTTGAACACAGTGAGAAGCCCGCTGATAAGAGGATCAGCACGCAATAATAATACCAAAGGGAAAACCAACAACAAAACACACAAACTCCCACAATCCAACGACCGTGGCAAGATATTAGAGACGAAAAAAAAAACATATGGAAATGATAATTAAATAGGCCATGACAAGCACAAGCGTCCGGGTTGCCTTCGTACACCCCCAACTGCTACACCCAGCGGGGTTGGAGGGGGAGATAAAAATGCGAACCGTAACCGTCTGTGTGCCTGCCTGCAAGCTATTCAGCCTCCTATCCCAAAGGAGGAAGCAAAAGAAAACCCTCCAGGGGGGAGGAAACCCTCATTACAGCGATATATCGATTAAACCGCCGCCGACGCCGACGACTGCTCGAGTGCGGAGAAGTTTAAAATTTCGGCAATGGCTGAGCCAAAACTCTCCAAAAAGATTTGTATGTGTAGATAAATTGTAGAGGATTCCGGTTTTGCCTTTGGTGCGCTTTTGCTTTTGTGTCTGGTTGGTTGGTTTTAATTTTTGTTTTTACTTTGCTGTTCGGCGTTTTCTACGAAGAAGCTGTGAGTGTAGTAGGCTCCGTGCAGAGAGTACAGAGGCAGGACACGCATTTTGCTGCGAGATTTCTCCATTGTGTGCACGGGGCGTTCTTTCCAAGACTCCGTGCAGACACAAAAGCCGTACCCGGGGACACAAACAAAGGACGCAACGATTCAAAGGACACACCGTCTCTGTCACGAGCGCACCACCACTTTACCGATGAGTCGGCAGAACGACGATGATCCTCGTGCCATCGGTAGGAAACGTGGAATTTTCCCCCGTGTGTCAAGTTTTAGCCGGTTCGGTTCGATGCTGGCCGGGTGCTGAATTCTACGAGCTGGAAATGATTGTGCCATTGAGGCTATTGTTTTTTCCACTTGCTTTTCTTTCGTCTTTATCTTTCTTCTTTGCTTTATTTTCTAAAGATAATCGCGCGAGAGGACACACTGGCGGGGAGGTGGAAACAGGGAGCGATAGAATGGAGCCGAAAGAATTATATCCCGAGCCTGATCGGTTTCTGGAATGCATTCGATTTTTCTTCGATTTTTCCGACGCTTTTGTTCGCAGCCGGGAGTACAATTATCTGGAACCGGTGACGGTGCTCCGCCGGAACGTTACGGACTATTTCCCAGTCTAGGGGGATCCCTTGTGTTCGACAAAAAAACAACCAAACGGCTGCAATAAGCATTTATCCGATGGATAGATTATTTTCAACAGGAGTTTGCATAATTAATGCAGACAAAACTTCCGACTTCCAGAAGCCTCCACGAGAAAGTGTGAGCAATGAATGTTTCGTGATGGTGCACAAATTCCTTCGCAAAAGTTTGCTTGATGGTCGATAACAGAACAGAATTCTTCACAGATAGAAATTTTAGTAAAATTATTTAAATGGTTGTGATGGAGAAATACATTCTCTTTAGTTGTCGCAGTGTAACTTGCAATCGGAACATGAGAGGAACTAAGATTACAATTGCAATCGTATCGATACAAACTCGTTCCTGGCAAATAGCAAACCAGCGAGCCCTGTCGTTATATCAGATATGTTAATATCAATTATCCCACGCTTGTGGTACTAAAACTGAGCCTGAGTAAGTCGTGTTTGGAACTAGATTTCAGGAATTTTAATTATTAATTATTAATAACTTACTAATTCCGAAGAATAGTTATAAATTCCATCCACTATCGATTTCATCCCAGAAATCGGATTACAAAAGTAGTAAATTTTAAAAGCAAAGTAAAAGTACGAACAAAATCGGCTATGATAATATTAATTATTAATTTAAATCCAAGACAACTGTTTATGACATAAACTAGACAATAGGTTTTTTTTATATGATGAGAAACAAGAAAACTAAAAATGTTAAATCGGCTACTGGGAGAAAATGCTAGGAATTAATTGCATAATTTTAAAAAATATGTTTTGCTGTCCCAGGTTGGTTGAAATATTGGATGCTTGTAAAAAAAACGGAATTAAGTAAAAACTATTTTCTTTTTATTACTCGATGGCTTCGTAGCATTAACAGATTCCCTCTGAGTTGAACAGAATACATCACTTTTACCAAAAATGGTATCATTCAGCGACGCCCTATGGTCATATTTCATAATCATTCATCACCCCATGGAAAGATCTGGTCTCTTTACGATATCCGTTTTAATGTTTTCTTTTAGAAATCAACGTTTCACGGTTCTGTTATTGTTATAAATTTAGGGTTTTACTGATTCCCGTCTAATTTCCGCTTACATGTGCGATAGGATAATGCTGCTCGGTAAACTAGGAACAAAATACACACACCGATAGAATCGTTCAATGTTTGTGGTCCTGCTTCGTGCGTATTTTTTTCTTTCTCACAACTACAGCATGTACGGAAACTCCCATCTGTATGTTTGCATAGGTATCCTTGAATAGGATCCAATTATTAAAATAAATTCCCTCGTTTCCGTTACGGGTTGTTTCCCGTTGTGCGTGAAGGATTCGATTATATGTTACACTAGAATAATGTTTGTTTAAATTTAAATTCCTATAACACAACTCACGATTCATCTAATGATGCATATGGTTTTAGTCAATATAACCATATTCGTTCTCGTTAGTTATGTTACATGCAGAAACAAAACGAGCAGGAGCTATCGTTTTTCGGAATATTTTAAAGTTTGGAACTTAATATTAACTAGTATTTCGAAAGTATTAGAATATTATTAAACAGCATTAATAAATAACGAACCAATGTTTTTTTTATGTTTTTTTAAAGTTGCCTTTAACCAATCTAAAACTCATTCGCACACTGTTACACTTTCAGCATTTATAATCTAAAAATAATTTAACAAAATGTGCCCCTAATTTTCAAGTTTTACAAATAATATAATTTTTCATATAATTTGAATTTATTCTTTTTCCCACACTCTTATTGTAAAAGATATTTCATGAAGTGCCATGTTTTTTAAATAAATATTGCTTCTAGTTCTAGGTTTTGTTTATTCTCAAAATGCATTTAACGCAAAGTCAGTTTTCAGTTGCCTACTTTGTAAACCATTTAAGAAAACTAAAAAGCTTGATCGATGATTTACGATATCGACCTTACATTTCGATGCATCACGAACAGTGTGAAGAAAGGGACAAAGACTCGATGAAAATCTGAATGTAAATTTTCGTCCAATTTTCATCCAATTTTCATCCAAAAACGAATGAAACTTCCTAGTAAAATTGTGTTCGCTTCAGTACAATGTGTTTAATTTTCTATCTCCAACGACAAGCCAAATAGCCACATTGTAGCAATCAGCTTAGTGCGATTCTACAGCAAACCAAATTGCTTCCTGGATCCATCTGGTCCATTCGACAAAACCATTCCAAACACTACAGTAGCAGCAGCACTACAAACAACCATTAGAATCGGCTGTGCAGCGAATCGATCGATGTACGCGCGCTACGCTTCGAACATGAAACACGATAATTCGTAACGCTCTCGTTCGAGATTGAATGGTTTTCTGCAGCGAAGAGGCAACATCGTTACTGGCTGGCTGAATGCATTGCACAGCTTGCACACGAAAAAAAAAACTATTAAAAATAACGACACACCGCCATCCGCCTTCTGTCGAGTTTCCTGAAACCCCTCCCCCCCTTTCCCCCTTGTTCTGCAAACAGCTTCTAAGCAGCAACGGCAGCAGCACCCAATGCGATTGTCGACGGCAATTGCGACAGTTTGCCCGATAGAATGACCGATTTTCGTCGTGTCATTGCCATTGAATAAATTATATAATGGGACAGTAATTACGATTTGCTTCAATTTCATGCAACATAATGGGCCTCAATGGAGCATGCTTCCATATTCTGCCAACAGCCTCTCCCCTTTCCCCTTCCTCACGTACCGCATCCGTTCCGGCATCTACGGGTCTATTTTATTTCGTTTGCGTTCTGTCGCATTTCCCATTTATTGCCATCCGCTCGGCATTCTTCATTCATTCTCGCCCTCATTTTCGGCTTCGCTTTTCGTTGGCTTTCTTTTGGACGGTGGTGGTGTCATCATCACACCATTTTTTGACCATCGTTTTTTTTATGGTTGATTCGATGTTCTCGCTCGACTTTCATCGCTAAGATCGGTTCTTATTGTCGATCCTTCCTCGCGTTTGCGAACACCACCCGGAAGGACGAAATGACGGTTTTCCATGCGGGGCTGTTTTCGGGACACTTAAATGGGCATTATCGGCTTCGTTCATCTTTATTCGCTTGATGAAATAAAGCTCGCAAATGAGAAACCCTCCAAAGCAGAAAAACGTAAAAAAGTAGCATTTCCTATTGTTCGCACGGGCAAACAAATGAGAAGACTACTTTTGCACCACCTCCCCATAGCAAAAGAACACGATAGAAACGAAAGTCGACACCACCATTAACGCACGGATAATTTGCCATTACCGATCCTGTTCGGGAATAGGTTTGCCCGAGTGTGGCAGCTGTCCATCGGTGATTTTGTTTTTTTCGTTTTCAAAACCTGGATCAAAGTAGGTACAGTTCATTGGCGTGCGGAATGTTCGTAAAGGACGAACGGGGTCGTACGGTTGAGCAATCGTTCAAGATAACTGGCGGTAAATAAAAAGTAACGGACATCTTTTATGGTCACTAAATTTCCCATCGAATATGAAATGCAAACTATGGCAAAGTAAAAAAAAAACGGAAAGCACGTACTGACAATATTTGTTGTTGGCTTGTAAATTGTCGTAGATGGATTAAATATCGGTGCATCGATTAAAGGAAGAGGTAAACCATGATATTATCAATTCTGAAACGAATAAAGCCAACAACACGAGAGATTGTTACGTGCTATATTTAATTTAGGCACGAAACAGCTGATATGAGACGAATAATATTTCCCAAAGTTAATAACCATTAAGCGCATAGCAAAATTACGAATAACGATAGCATGGGATTTCGATTTGAACTCTTGAATAAAGGATGCAGTTTTATAAACAATTCTAGTACTTTCCAGCACTATTCTAGATTATGAAATAATCAATAACCCTTTGGTGCCCTGAGTTAATATACTTTTTAGCTCAACTTAGTTGTCGAAGCTATTTACATTCCTAATTTAAAAAATGTTACACTATACAAGATGTGCATTTTCTTATGCTTGAAGCATTTTTAATGACCTTCAATGTTCTATGGATCACACAAAATACACATCCTTTTCATTCCACCACCTTAATCACCCCAACTATCGCCACCTTTTCCCGAACCAATCGATCGGTTCTCATATTTCTTCGATAAATCCTCTCTGAATACGTGTCCTGGCAGCAAATCTTTCTGCAACATTCAAAGCGTCTTGTCTTATCCCAACCGTAGCAGGCAAATCTGATTACGATGCAGCCTGCTGCTTACCATTCTTCGCCACAACCTTCGCCGCGATCACTCAAAAGCCCCCAAAAGAACAGAAAAAAGAGAACGAAAAACCCAGCCCAAAAATGATCCATTCAACCGATTAGCCCGTGATTTATGGGCTCATCCTGCCGTGTTCAGGACCGCTTTCAAACGCGCTCTCCAACACTGCAGAAGCATCGTAGCAGGCTGTGAGGTGTTTTTGTTCGTGCACTTTCTTTTTTTTTCCTACGGTGTCTTCTCTCTTTCGGATGCTTTCATTCATGTGTCGGATCGAACATCACCCCCGGAAGGTCCTCGTTTGCGACAGGGTGCGGCAGATCCTTTATGTTTGCTTGCTCCAGCCTGAGCTCAGCACAATCTCCTCCCGGTCAATTCGCAGCGCGAGCCAAATGTCGGGAGCGGGGTTTTTTTTTTCAGGACGTTCGCAACGCTCGTGTCGATTCACCCATTTTCGGCATGCCCGGCGTGCATTCGACAGCAGTGGCGGCATATGCTGGGGAGTTTTTTTTTATATTTCTTCCACCTTTTATGCCTCTATTATTCTTTGCTCGGTCGCAATTTTTCCCACTTCCCTATTCCGGGGTCGGGTGTGTCTGTGTGTTTGAACGGTTTTGTTTTCATTTTTCTCGTCTACTCCCGTCTCGTGCTAGCGTTCCATGGCTGCAGCTAAGAATCCTTACTGATACCGGAGTGGCAAGCAGGTGGAGGTTGGTTAGCCCGTGGGAAAATGTTGAAAAATCACCAGCTGCACCCGTGTTCTGGCCCGTGTTCTCGGATGTGGGTGCAAGGTGCGGGAAAACTAAGGAAAACATTCTCGCAAACAAACTCCGAACGAAGGGTGACCATCGGATCTGGGGAAGGCACACACCGTGAGGTGAATGTTCGGAGCACGGACATGTGCACATTTGGCCCTCTCTCCTCTCCTACCTTTCTCCTTGCAACAATCATAAAACAGTATCTTTTTTGTCAGATTCAGATAAAGTCGATTCCAACATTAACGTAAATCCGTGATGTTGCGATAATGCTTCTCCTATATAAATCGTTCGTAGGTGAACCACTTGAATCCAGCTGTGCTCTGCTTGCTGAAGATTGTTACTTAGGTTAATGGCCTCTCCTCGAAATGTCACATCAAACGAGTCGCTTTGAACATTCATTTCTGCAGTGAAATGTTCATTTCATTTGATTACATTCTACGAATTTCTCACGTTTCTGAGATTCGCCATCGAGTGGCTTTGATTGTCAAGCTTCCAACATGAAACCTTTTATGTTCCGAAGCGTATGAACCACAATTAACGATTCGTAGTTAGTTTGTTAATAATCTGCCAATTATTTGCCTTTTTCCAAAGTCTTTAATCATTCCAATGTCGATTAAACTTAATCAAAAATAGTTATTGGAATCTCGGTTTTGTCACAAAATATGGATTAACTTCGTCTGTTTATCACAAAAACAATAATTCATTTATCCATTAGCTAAAACGACTGATTTATGGTGATATTGCAACGAACTCTTCTGGGAAGTCTAAAAAAAGTGTAAGACATTTATTAGTGCAGTTGTAACAAATTAAGAACCAAACTTTGCAATCGAATTGCAAATCGAATAAAACAACGATTGGCAAACTTGATATCAAATATTTACAATGAATAATGATTAAAAAAATATTTACAATCAACTTACTCGATTAAATTCGAGGATAATTTTACATGGAAGCATCCTTTACTAATACCAATCATCATCGAACCTTAAATAAACGGAACGAGACAAGTTCTTAGTTTATCTCCAACATACTTATAGTAAAATAACAACGTTCCAAAATATTACCAGAAATATTGATACCCGATTCGTATTTTGCGAAAAATTTGAAATTGAGAAGAACATTGAAAAAGATGTTTTGAAAAATTGTAAAACATGCTCTCATGATTCGAATGTATTTAATTTTTGTTATGTTTTATGTATTGAAACGATTTAGATCGCAACCCAGTGTTGAGTTATTTTACACAATTGCTATTACACTCTTCGTATTACATACATTATTATATTGTACAATACATAGTTACATACAACGCTAGGAACTTTCACCACCAATCGTTCATTTATCACTTTTCGCGTAGGATATCGTTTTATGAATCCATCTCATTTATTCTCCGTACCGGTATTTCCTTTTGATGCGATTTCAAGGAGGTCCCCTTTATGATGTGCAATAAATTATGGAACAAAAAAAGTAGAAAGTTATTTACAGAAAGAGTATCGTAACGCTCAGCCTCAAGGTATCTTAAAACGACACTCGGCATACAATTACGATCATAAAACAGATTTCCCTCGAGCTCGTCGCTCGACCTTGAGCGAAATGCTTCAGGTAGTCAGCTGATGTGCATCGCATCTAAGATACACGCACGGCCAACTCGATGCCCTTTCATCACTCAATCAAGAAATAAAAGCAGTCATGCTCGGCATGTCTCGGTGCACTTTTGGCGACAATCAGACGGTTTTATAAGGGCTCGCGCGGCACGAACTCCTCGCTTCCAATTTTATTGTCCGTGAAGCCCGGTCCGCGCATTGTTTGTGTATTGTTTGTTAGTTTTTCGCATCCCAGGGCTTCGCATCTTACATTCGCAACGGTCGGTTTCCATAAATCAATTTATGGCTGGATGACACCTGCACACCTTAGGCACACGAACACACACACACACACACCGACACAAACAACATCAATTCCCTTTTCCTCGGGGGTATCGGGCACGGTTGTGGATGGTGTGCGGACGGAGAATAGGGCAAACAATTGTCACTTTTCCTAACTGTTTCAACTTCCCTTTCCACCGCGGGACTGGTGGTGGTGATGGATGCTCGAGATGGAATCGCTTGTTGGGGTGTGTTTTATTTTCTTCTATTTGCTTCTTCTTTCACAATTCATCCCATTCCATCCATCCAGCCGGAACGTCGTGTGATGGTATTTATTTTTATTGTTGTCGCAAATAGTAGTAATAACAGCGCGAACGAGAAAAGAACACACGGTGCCCAGGCGCTATTCTTAACAAGCGCGTTTCGCGGTGGTTTCGTTTCGTAGAGCACACACAATTCTCTCCTGCAGCCTGCTGCTGGATAAAAGTGACCCGTTTCCGCGATCGGGAATCTGTGCGAGCCATTATGGTGAGAAATAATAGGAACAATAATAGCTCCAGCACCGGTGGGCTTCGAAGTGAAGGTCCGTGACGAATTTCCTTCACTGCTCGTTTCGTATCGCGTTCTAGCTAGTGAAGCGGTTGTTGTTTTTGGGCACATGTTTGAGGCATTGGGTACGTTCGTTCTTTACAAACCCTGAACGAACCCTCTGCTTGCCACCACACCCAAAACGTTCGTCGTATTGATGCCGCTACAAAGTCTCCTGCAAAGATCGTACACTACAAACTAATCATTTTGTAGCCACTTGGGCCTCCGATGGCACATGAGCTCTCATGTATTGTGTCTGTGTGTGGGAGGGTGTGGTAAACCCAAATTTACGATGCAACGGTTGGTGTATTGTTTCGTTTTCGAGTCGAATCAGTCTACTCAGCCGTTTAAAATTCGGTCGAATGAATCGTTCTGCTTGCAAAGCAACGTGCTAAGCCACGCCGTAAAACAGACACAGAAGACGCGAAACTTTGTGGCCACCACGAGCGGTAGCCACAGCAACGGAAGGCCGTCACCGCTAAAATGCGAGCCCAATTTCAACTGCTTCAGCGTAACAATAAACACATTTTCCTGCACACATCGACTTTGTTGGAAGATTGGTTTTTTATGTTGTTTTACTCCTATTGCTTCGAAAATTAGTTTGAGATGCTGAACGGTTTTCGCTCTTTCTTCTTGATTTTTTCTTCCTTCCTTTTAGTACGCTAATGGGAAGCCCAACTTATCCGTACCAGATTGGAAGGCACACAAGGATAAAGTAAACATTACCGCTACCGGAAACCGCACGGGTGTTCACTTTCTCGAGGCTTCACCGAAACCTCGTCCCGTGTCCGATACGGCTCGCTGGCAGACGGAAAATTGTATTACGATCCTTTCCAACACCCACCGGCAAAGCCAAGCAAGCGTACCGATTGCGAAGGAAAAGGCGTGAAAAAGTCAGACACACATTGTAATGATTTCGGTCACGGCTTCGTGGGTGATGCTTTTTGATGAGTTGAACTTCTTCTTGAAGCTTGAATTTTCCATACGTCTGCCTGCGTCCTTCGTGGGAGAGCGAGTGTTTCGCATTAGACGATCTGTAACGAGGTTACGCAGGAACTGAAACTATGGGCCATGGGCTGCTTCGTGCCGTATGATGAAGTGGCACAAATTGAGTCATCCGGTTTGGTCTAACCTCCACGGTGAAAATGATACGTTGTGACCACATCAAGCCTCGTCAGATGGATTGGCCTTTACAAGGAATAATTCAGCTGACAAAAAACATTGAAAAGTGTATAAATTCGTCGTACTATCTTTTAAAGGCATTCTTAATTCTTCTTTTTACTATTTCAGTAAAATGTTGGCATGTCTACAACTATTGGAAAAATGTTTTCTACTATTTGTGTTTTCAACATGTTAACGATTTTAATTGACGCGTGATCAAATTGACTAATAATATTGGCTGGTAATCAAATTGGCTCATAATAGTTTTAGTTCATATTAAATATGAAACAACAGCAGTATAAACTATATATATTGAGTCTTTGGTTTTAATTATTATATCAATACTATTCATTATGTTATATTCATTATTGTTTTTAATTATATAAAAATTTCGTATTTTGTCATGTAGTTTTTAATTATTAGAAACATAACCATTTTTGAATTTCAAAACAATGTATGTGCGTGCTCTAACAATGTTGTGTTTAATGTTTTATATATCTCAGAAAATTTTGTAAAATATGAAAAAAAAACTGAACATCACGACTACGTTTCGGGCTTCGCAACCTTACAAAACGAGAATTAACAACACTCTTTCATGGTTGCTATCCTGGAAGGTTTCTAAACTCAAATTAATAAGTTCATTTCTTGTTGTCAGACGTGTTTGGAAAGTCATTCGAACCATGGATCCTAACTAATCTAAATGCTAAAAGAAAAAGATTCTGTTATGTGATTTAAACCATGTAGTAATCAAACAAAACTTTACAGAAACATTTCAAAATTTATTTGCTATACTTTATGCTATGACAAATAACAACAATATTCTATCAAGCTAGTCGTTTTATTCAGTAACCAATCTTGTTTAGCTTGATTGCTATTTTGAATAGCGTTCTAGACCGACAAGTCCAAATTTATTAAATTTGCAAATAAACTTCGAAGAGAGCATCTACCTTAAACATAGAGACAATTCTTTTAAGATATTATTAACCTTCGTTACACATTGCTGTTGTTCTGGGTGCGGTACGTTCCGCATTGAGTTTTTGTTCGACTTTTTTTTTCCACACACAGGCGCTTCTGTGAAGGACGCTCTGCCTGCCATAAATTCTGTTTCCCCGTTCGATTAGTTCAAACACCCAGCGAAACAAGAGCAACAACGGTAGCGATTATTCCGGTGCGGTCCGTTTGACTCTCTATGCCGCGGAACAGATCTTGGACGAATTCAATTTCACGTCCGCGTCCGGGCGGTGTTACGTGTTTTACGTGTTCTTCTGAACTTTAGCTCCCTCAGCTTAGCTCAGCTCAGCTCAGCGCAGCAACCGATCGACCGTGTGGTTAATGGTTCATATTTCCATCAAAGCAATCCGAACCTCGCCGGCCCAGCAAGACCTCCTGGATCGGTTCGCTCGCATGGGCTGGGATTTCACAGACCTGCGGATTCATCGATCCGAATCTGGTCCGTTTCCCGTTTCATCCGAAATGGAACGGCTCTCGGTTCGGCTCACTCAGGGGCCCGGGTTTCGCATGGGCATTCGAGCCGCATCATTTAGAACCGCCCAACCGTGCCCGGAGCGGTTTACCCTGCCTTTTGCACTCTATGTCTCTCTCACACTTTCCCTCTATCTCTCTCTCTCTCTCTCTCTCTCTACGAGACGGAGTGAGGGGTTTTAAATTACTTCGCGAGCGCGTGCACACGTCCCACAATCTTCTTTTTCCTCATGCACAGTAACGGCGACAGTAACGACATCGTTACGTGCATCACTACGTTACCCGTGGTCAAGAGTAAGGGCGGAAAGATTTGAACGAAAGAAAGAGAGAATTGTTCCTTTTCGTATCGTATCGGTCTAGCCGGAAACGATCTAAGTAACCACCCGCGGAATCGGAGGATACGTTGCGATTAGTTATCACCATCGAGGAAACAACGAGGGTTCGCTTCTCGCATGACGGCCGGGGCTAATGAGGAACCAAACCGGGTGTATATTTAGGTCACAGGCCCGATCGAAACATCCTTACCACCCGAGTTTGCTCGTTGCAGCGTGAGGGGTGAAGTGAGTTAGTGCACCTAAAATTCAATCGTGTCTAATCAGTTTTCAGCCCTGCTGCGACAGGGTAAAATCCCCAATGACACGCCCTGCGCAAGAAAGAAGCCATACAACGAACGAAACGAAGCCCCATGCCCCGCGCAGGGGCTCGGGTGGCACAGATTATATTTAATATGCACCGGGCGTCCGAGAGTCCGGGTCCGGGGATCAAATGCAGACATGCATGGCGTCACTACGCACCCGGACCGGACAGAACGAGCTTAAAATTTGCAATTCAAAAGCCGGAAACCGGAGGCAGCCCATAGCGCAGACCAAAGGAAAAGAAGGGCTCGAAAAATTTCGATACAAAATCCCACCATCTTTCCTGCTGACGGCAATGAATTTAGTTCTTTGCTCTGGGTAATTCTCTTAATTGGGTGTGCGTGTGAAAATCGGTTCGACACAAAAAAAAAACGCTTGAATATGTATCTATAATTGCTAGTCAATGAGAAAGTGTAGTGAATTCATTTTCTGTACGGTTTCAAAGACATTCGATTTTGATTGGAGTGAACCAGTTCGCTTCTCCATAAAATGGGCAAACCGTTTGAGCGAGGCAATAAAAGAAAAGCACTCCATCGGAAAACGTTAACCTCACCGATTTACAGGTAACATAGGCTGAATACAATTAATCATGACATTATTTTATATTTCATAATTTGAAATCATAATTTGATTTCTTTTTTGAAAGAAATATGGCCAGGCCGTCCCTACGAAATAAAAAACATATTTTCTTGAGTAAGTTAGCAAGTTATCGCTAGAAATTTCGAATTGCCATGGAAAAGCGTAAGTATTTATCATCAATTAAATTTTCAACGTTGTCTTTTAACAAAAAATCAGCAAACAAAATTATTCAGTTTTCTAAACTTATTCTAAACGATACATCTCGTATCATTAATGTTTAATAAATACAGTATGAACACTGTTGAATTGAAAATTAATTAATAAATGTGTTTTGTACAATAAAATCCATTTCCAAATCCAGCCATCTCCGGCCTTCCAACAAAATCCTAAATCCTAATCCATCCATGCCATGCTTGCGTTATTGGCATTTTTTTTATGTACTACAGCCTTTTGAGCAAGCAGTATATTAACAATTTCCAATGTTAACAGTAACTTTATTCAAAACAATTGTAATCCAAGTTTAGCTAAGAAACTGAATCTTACATGAATTAAATTTAAAGGTTTAGTTAAGCGATCGATTTTTTAAAATGATCCAAATATAAAACATAATTAAAGAACTTTCTCAATGGTTTTGATAATTGTACAATAATACTTAAATTTTATTCAACGATTAATTGTTTGTGAAAAAAAAAATCCATAGGCGATCATCAAACTATGGCAAACAGAACTTTTTTTGAAAGAACTATTGTAAATAATAATGAAAAATAAAGATAGTTATATCCTTATAGATACTAGAACCAAATTGAGCGCTGTGCTGCAAAGTAGAGTTTTTGAATGTTTTGGTGTGCACCTGACTGCTTAAAATCGAATGCACTAAGTACATAAAACACAATCTCTTAAACTATAATTTATTATGATTTATAATTTTTTTCTCAATGTTAAAAGAAATTTAAAAGAGTTGCTAGAAATTAACATTCTACAATACGCCCTTTTGCGGAATACAATGAAAAGCTGTTTGAAATTCATACAATTGACGCATTTTTTCCCCTGTGCATAACCACGCACGCAAATTTTTAAATTGATGACATTTATCTCACTACCGTGCGAAAGGCAAACTAGATGTGTCGTTTCCGGGAGGCACGGAGAACACGAGAACGTTCCGCTACAAAACCTGCTCCATCACGATACGATCATAATTTCACCGCCTTCAAACTCCATTACACCGCAACCACCGAAATTAGCTTATCATCGTGCACAGTCACTGTCATGGCACATAACGCTGTTACCATTTTGCGTTACCCTCAGACCACGGTGCGCATCAAAAACATGTTGCCTGCGGTCGCATCAATTGGCAAGGCGTTTTTGCTTGGCGAACAGTGAGGTTGTTCACTCCGCGCAGCGTTGCAACTCGCAACCCCAATAACGCTGGTAATAATGTACATTGCCGTCGCCGTTACCATCGTTCTCATCGTAGTCGGCGTTGTCCGGAAATGAACCCGCCAAACCCGATGAAGAATGATCGACACACCGAGAGAGGGTTGAGAAGGATGCATCCCAAACCGTCTACTCTTTCTCTCTCTCTCTCTCTCTCTTTCTCTCTCCCCTCAACCACCGGGTGCAACCTGCAGTGGCTTCCTGTCCGTATCAATTACCATGGGGCACCACGGCATGGAGATGGAAAATCAGGAAAATCCTCACGCGCTCATGATTAATTCCCACTCCTCTTCCGGTGTTGTTACCACCCAGCTAAACGAACGCTGTTTCGCTGCTAGCAAATCGG
Organism: Anopheles farauti; assembly: GCA_000473445.2. NCBI lineage: Eukaryota > Metazoa > Arthropoda > Insecta > Diptera > Culicidae > Anopheles > Anopheles farauti. Next base: position 5,688,021 of record KI915046.1, on the reverse strand, counting down.
TCGAGGAGGATGATAGGGAAACGGGTGGTTTGAATCCATAATTTTGTACATCCGACTGCGGCCGATCCCATGTCCGTTCGTTCGGGGGCGATAGCACGTTCCCCATTTGTTCGATTCCCATCACGGGCTTTCCTTTGCGTCCGGGAAACTTTTCACTACCCCTTGCCCCGGTTTGGGAAGGGTGAATATATTAAAACAATTTAAATGCCATCGCGCATCATCATCATCACCGCCATCAGCGTCATTACCGTCATTGGATGATGGTGTGCCAAGCTCGCGAGGTGAATAAATTTACCCGCTACCGGTCGGTAAAACGTAATCGCAGGCACGGACGAACGCACGAGAATCTATTTTGTAATCGCGTGCTCAATATTTTTGACAGCCATCTCCGGCAATCGGTCGCCCTGCGGGTAGCCCGATGTCTGTCTCAATGCATTGCAAGATTATTGGAAGAGGAACAATTGAGCCGGTTGGCACCAGTAGAAGCAGCAGCACCACCATCAGGCTAGGGTGGTGTAGCTGGAAAGCAGAATTCCTTCTCTTCTTTATGTTGATTTTGAACCTTTTCGAACGTCCGTACAGCATAGACACAAACACACGCACACTTCAATCCGGGGCTGATGATGACATATTAAAGCGCATTGTAAGGGCCCGCCGCCTTGTACCGCATCCCATCGAGGAGATTTGGAAAGTGATTTTAAATTCATTAACGAACACCCGCTTTCGAGCTTCACTAACGACCCTTTTGGTATCATCTGGCTGTTCTAAACATCCGGGGATTATCGCCGAACGTTTGGTCTGGATACGTCCCACAAACACTACAAACTACTCGCCGCCAGCGGGTATCTCCTAGGGTTGCTAGGAAATCTTCTTTTTTCTCTTTCTGTATCTCTCTCTCTCTCTCTTACACACTTTCCTGCAAAACTGTTTGCTTCGAGGTGACTGTTTCGTACACCCTTTCATTGGTAAAAGCCCAGAGCAAACTAATCATCGTGTCGTCCTGCGTTTGCCTTCGCCTTTCGAATTTAATAACGATAATCAAATATTTACATCCACGGGAAAACTTCGGCATCCGTTCCGTATCCGCTACATAACGTATGACAAACCGAAGGAAAAAATTGCATTAGCAATAAGTGAACTTGTCTTGTCTTTGCTTATGGGTTTGACAAGAAAAATCAAAATTAGGGGTCCCATTTTACTGGAAAGCCCTGAACGCCTCAGGTGGTGCCGTATTTATTCTAATGACTTTCCTACTGCATCAGCCAGTTCGGTCACCGTGTGTCGCATGCTACGGTAAGGAATATGTTCAAGTTTCTTGCATTTGCCTTGTCATACACTAACAATGCGTCCGTAAATTGGCAAAGAATTGGTAATCAGCACGCCACGGTAGGATCCCTAATATAGGTCCATAACTGATCGCTCTTTAAAATGATTTCCTTATAGCATGAATGGTAGCGCTGATTGATAGTGAGACCGGTCTGCAAATTGTCTGTGAAATGTATATGCATATGTACCAGCTTCAATAATAATTTAAACAGATTACGTTCGCATGAGCTCTGCCGTTCGTGATAATTTTGAGAATATGAGAACCAAAGCCAATAGCCAACTGCTGTACAACTAACAACTAGTTTGCAAGCAAATATTGGATAGGAATTCGCTTACTTTAGCTCATATTAAATAGCTCCGAAAAGCGGAGGGACAGGAATGATGAGCCAAAATTTTGGATGATGGCATGGATAACCATGAAATTTATGTTCCAAAGGCTTGTCTAGGGAGCACATCGACATGCGCAATCTGCCGACGGTCTTTGGAGTGCATCAAAAAACCCTGCTGTATTATTTTTTGGTTGCAAAGAAAAATAGTACCACTCTTTGTTTTGAAGGCTAATCATGACTGCACACAGTTCTTAACTTTTCTTGGTCAATGTATTGGGAGTCATTACTCTACCATTCTTAGAAGGAACTTCGTTCGAATTGTATCAGCAAATTGTATCAATTGTATCTGGACAATGTTCAATGACAATGTTCTAATGTTCGGGAGATTCGGAGCCATCAACCTGTCTGTTCCGTCACGTATCTGTTCGTCAGTAAATATGTAGGATAGATATGTAGGTTTAAACTTCCACGGTTTTGTGGAAAATCCAATATCGAATTGTATGAAAAATCTTAGCTGTGAGAAAGTGCGAGTATCACATGCTACACCGACGCTACAAACGACAGATAAAGCAAGAATGTGTTCAACAGACAATTATAGATTTACGAGTATTGTACAACAAAGTAATGTAATCAAAGTCAATAAAAATTCAAATAAAAAAAACATAAATCAATTGTGAGAGCACATTTAGTAATTTCCACTACATAGGCTAAAAAAAACGTTAAAACAAGCCTTCTCATTTGCACGGAAGCTTCTTTATCGATTCAATCATTAACAAAGAGAATGGGCTTGTTTTTAATTGTAGTATATTTTACATCCTTAACTTAAGTATATTTTTCTGGATGGACTCATGTTATGATTGTTACGACGTCGCATTTCTTAAATAATAAATTTTACTCCTAACACTTCATCGATACTTATCCGCATATAGTTCTTGCTGCTATAGTACATTCCCAGTTATACCATCAAAGAACACTTTGAGGTTGCCCTGCAAGCCGCTTTGTTGTTGAAATTAATAATACGTACAATCCTTTTAACTTTAGCATCTAACCGTTTTGTGCCCTTTGCTACGAGCAGTCTCGCGCGGTATCTCTCTTCGGCTCGTTTGGCAGTAAACTGCCGACCCGGGCCCGTGCCGTACATGGCAGGTACTGGGATCGTCATGAAATAGACAGCTATACTACCCAACCAGGCAGACCAGCGGGTGCCAGCGAACACGATCCAGTTCAAACGCAGGCGGCTGTGGCGCGTGATTTACATATGGAACCAAACGCCTTCGTTCTAGCGAGCGAACGACCGTGCGAGAGAAGAGTCCTTCTGCGAACCATTCCCGGGATGATGAAAATGATGGGCCCCGTACTCTGAAAATGAAGGCAACACCGATTGCGTGTCCGCCAGCGTGTTGGCAGCGTTTGGTAAATTTGATATTTTTCTCTATGCTCCATGCCGTAACCGACCGGCCGACCGTTTTGCCGTTCTTCGGAAGGAGCGAGCAGTTCTTCTCGCTCTTTCGCTCGATGGCATTTGGCTAGTTCCACGAACGAACCACCGAGCCTTGCAGGCCTTGGGTTCTGAAGTTTTTATATTTAATTAACTCCCTTTTTGTTCTCCGATTATTTACGGCCCATTTCGTACCCAGTGCACGCGGAGTTCGGGATGTCGTAAAAATCGTCCTCGGTGCCTAGCGCGCTAGGCTGGCCGCCGCTCTGGCCTATGCAAGAAGAAAGCCGCTAGCGTGCCGCGACCCGGGAGATGCGATGGTAAAGTGGAATAATTTTAACAGCTACCCGGGCTGTCGTTGCGCACTATGTGTTTGTGTGTGTGTGTGTATGTGTGCAAAGGGCATTGTGATAAATTTTTCCTCTCCAGCCTCAAAACCTCGAGCAATCTTATCTACCCGTGATCTCGCTCGTATGGCACAACCGGGAGGCGCTAGGGTACAAAGTGGGATGAAGGGAATGTACGGAATCCACGGCCTTTCATGCTCGTGTGCTGTCTCACTCTAGCACCACACGGCACTAACAACAGCAACACCAGCAACAGCAGTGCACATCTATGGGATGTTTTATGGTTCTCTAATTTTTACAACTTTAATTGCCTCTCTCGGATCATTACATTTTTATACACAGCCCGCCATCGTGCATCGTGCACAAGAAGGCTTCCTTCGAGCAACCAGAACGAACCCCATCCCCCTTCCCACCCCACCACCTGTCCCGACTCCCTGATTGACAAAGTGCTACACCGAAGAAACACCACGCCAAAAGCTACCGAAATCGAAACCATTACGTTTTCGTTCCGTTTTTCTTCAAACGATTCGAAGCGTTTTGCGTGTTGCCTTTTTCGAAACGGATCCGACTTCACGCACGGACGGTAAAAACAATCGCCGCGGCGGTGTGTCGCACATGGTGTTGGCGGTTTTATTGTTTTTCGGCTCGGTTATCGTACACACGGAGTGTGTTTTATTTTCTCTAGTTTTTGCTTCGCTCTCAGTCCCTCCCATGCCGGGCATTTCCTTCCTTCGACCACCGTTCTCGTTTGACCCCCTTCCGCACTAGCTCGGGGAATGTCAAGTCGAAACAATAAAAAAATAGAGAAAACATAAATAAATACTTTACGGCTAAGCCTGCTTGGTCGGGACGCTTGGACTCCACGTTACAGCTCACACTAGGAGATGACGGGGCGGTGGGTTTTAATGGCCATTCGGGGAAATTTCGGTTCGTGTTATGATTTAATCCGTTCTCAGGAGCATTTGCGAGCCGCGTGGGGCTGCCTGCCACCGGATATTCCAGCCATGCAGGGGTAGCGAACATCTCCCACTCCGCCATACCATGAAGTTCTAGTCCTGCGAGGGCGAGAATGTTAAGATGTATCTGAGAGATTGAGTTTGAGTTTGGATGATCTGAACAGCATGATGATGATGGACGGATTGAGAGGATTGGTTCTTTCCGTTTGCTTGATGAGGACGTTCGTTTGCTTCTCGATCAGCAGGAATCGAAAAGGAATAACATTATAGCTAGTTCTACATTTCATAGCTACTTTATGAGCTTCAGCAACAAACTGAAGTTTTCATTCCTTTGATGGAAATAAAAATCAAATTTCATATTTTCATTATGTTCTTTTAACATCGTTATCAACAGCATCGAAAGCAACAAACACTATATGTTCTGTCACTAATATCCGCAGTGGTTTCCGTGTTGTATTGATGTGTTTGATTGCATCATAACTCTCGAGGGCCTCATTTGCCGGCTGACTTGAAATCGATACATAGCCAATGTAACCGTTGATTGATGCGGTTCTTTTGATGTCCTTCGGTTTGATCGCGACCGAAGGATATCATCGGTACGATACTCACAGAAGATTCGCATATTTAGCAGCACGGTGCTCAATTATAAGCGCAAATCATGGAAACAAACGGTGAATTAAAAAGGATATGAATTTTAAGAGTTGATGGCGTTGATCACCAGCCAATAATTGATTGAAAATTTTAATGGATATTGTACAAAAACAACTAGCTAAAGTAAAACAGTCATGTATTTTAAATTCCATGTAATAAATGACTTCACCAATGAACGTGAATTGGAACTTAATTAAATAAAAAAGAAAATAAATTCCACGCCGTCATCGGTTTGTATTACAACCCTAAACAAAACATGAGCTACGCTTGATTACAAATATGTTATTACCTGAAAGTAGTGGCGTTGTTTAAATGATAACGCTAGATTAGTAAAATTATTATTCAAAATGTTTTCCATACTGTTTCATAGTTTAACTTGTAGTATTACAAACCAGAAACGAACAATTTCATTTAACTATTTAACACTTTTTCATGTTAGTGACCGATAACGACAAACGTTATAGCTACAACTTATCGTGATAAGATGTCACGCAAGGAATCTAGAATCAAACCTCCATTCCGTGATGGTTTTATTGCTCCCAGCGGAATAATAAAAAGTCACCACCTGATTGGCAGTATGTGACAAATATCCCTTACTCAACTCGTAATTACTATCCGATGCCACGATCTTGGGCAATCCCACTAACCTCACGTGAGAGATTTTGTTTTACTCGAAGAAGTCGTTCGTCCGCTACCGTTCAGTATCACATAAATCAGCATACTGATAGCAGCGCCATGTTGCTGTACGGGTTGATTGTATCTGCCACCATTACTTCGATCTCGGCTCAATTTTATCAACACGGTACGGGCCGTGACAAGAGCTGCTACATGCAGAAAGGCATCGCCCTTAAGTGGGTTAGTCCGTTTGAGATACGTGGCGAGGTGATCGGATTCGTCGAAGGAGTAAACAACTCGCAGGATTACTATCCAGTCGCCCTGCACCCGTACTGTCTGTACGCTCACATAGCCGTCACCGGCACGCACGTTCAGCTTATCCTCGAACAGTGGAACCACTTCGATTCGATCCTACTGCTAGCCACCCACATCAGCGAGGTGGATTTTACGGTCGAGCTGACTGCCGGAGACGTTCGGTTGTATGGCTGCACGGCAACCTATCGCGTGATACTACAGGTGCATCCGAAGATTTCGTGCGGCAACAAGACGGTTATGGTGTTGATATCATATCGGCGGCCTAGAAGTGAGCTACCAGTGCCGTATTCTTTCCAACCAAAGGAACTTAAGTTTCAAGAAACAGGAAGAGTGGCGCCTGTTGCCACAATCTCGCCTGCGTTTCTGTCTATAATAATGGCAGAAAACGGTCATTCAAGATGCGTTATCGATCATTGGTTGTTTATGTGTACGGTGCTACTTAAAGTTTCATTGTGAATATTCCCTCCAAAGTGTTTCCTTTTCGTTTCGTAATAAATAAGCACCGTGCCTGTCGCTAAACGAACTCTCGATGTCGCCCACGGGTATAATATTTGTTGAAAACCATCTTCAAAACCGCTCCGCAGTAGGTCGTAACATACCATACAACCTCCACTTGCATTGGGGTCGTGTGGGTGTAATGTTTCGACCATGTGTAGATAATTTTTACCGAAATCTCTCACTTGTACTCTCGACGCTCTCCGCACAGTGCAGTGCAGTAGAAAAATAAACCCCTCCACACTGGGGAATCGGCGGACAGTAAGTGTGAAATAGGAAAGAAGTAGCTCCATATAGGATATCAAATAAAACAGCTCCTTTTTGGAATTAGTTTACAAGTGTTTTTTTTTTTTTGTAAATACTAGTTTTACTACTTTTAGTACACTATTTGTATAATTATGGGCAATGTTTTTCCAATACAAACAAAACAAATGGTTTCATAATAATCCTTTCTTAGTCGTTTAATGGAACACATAATTTGTTCATACTGATTTATATGATTGTTTGGAAATATTTTACGAATGAATTGCTGAATTTGTATAGTAATAATAATAATAAGATATATAAATACTTGTATGGATACATGACAGTGCATGAACACCATGGTAGTTTTTTTGTTTTTGTAAACTCTCAGTTCATGAAGCGGCTTGTTTTTCTTTTGATTTAATTTTATTGTTTTTTTCACGTTCTAGTAACAACTTTTCACTATGCAACACTCGTTCCTACACACAAAAGATGAGATTATCATTATTAAGAACGAAGATTATTCAATTTTCCGTGAAAAACACCGTCTATTGTAAGTATAAGTGCAATAAATTGAACAATAAATTGTTATTAATTTAGCGCATAAAATGTGAAGTGCAGGTCATTCGTTATCGTTATCGTTATGCTGTCAGACATCAGGTTTCAATAATTAAAAATCTCCGAAAAATAATGATTATCGCCGTCTAGTCGTAGCTTGGACCACCGTGCAGCTACGCTTTCGACTCGCAGCCGGTTTTGCCATTAGGTAAATAGCTATTTCTCGTTTCGCGTTCCGTTCTATGCTGCCTTTCCTCTAGGGTGTCCTCTTGATGGTGCCGAGAGGCTACCCTGTCGATGGTAACTAATAAAAACGCGAGCACGCTGGAAACAACAACAGCAGTAAAAAAGGAGAAGACACAACACTCCACTAAAGTTTAGCGCAAGTACTTGAACAGACGCAGCTCTAATCACTCTGCCAGGCGCAAAAAAGGTACCCAGAGGATTCCCGTATGTTTGGTGCTTGGGAAAAACTTCATCACAACAAAACCAAAAAAAAAAAAAGAAAACAAAAAACCCCATACCGTACCGCCTGTGCTCTGGATGCGAGCAAGCGAGAGGGAAACACCGGCACGCAACACCACGGTAACAATAACAGAAAGCACTTAGCTCGAAACACCAGATCTCTCGAAAAACGTCGTTTCTTCTTCCATCCATCCAATGGGTTCGCTTGTCCGTCGGCGCGTTCTCAAGTGTTTTGCCATTAAATTTAAATAATTAGTGCACATCGGGACGGTCATGTTGGGCCTGTCTGAGTTGGTCGGCCGACTGAAGGACCCCGTCACGGGCACCAGTCGGATCGTTTCATGTCCACACCAAACGTGTGAGAAATGTATGTCTCGTCGTTGAGTTGCGTCGCGCCGGACGCGCCATATTCGCACGGTGCTCGGAAATTTGATGGAATAAAACTCCAATGAAACAGGAGACAGAGAGAGAGAGAGAGAGAGAGGGAGAGAGAGAGAGAGAGAGAAGGAGAGATAGAATGAAAAAACTCAAATCATGCATACAAAGGAACAAAAATTAAACCGAATATATATCCTCAAAACGACCGGGGACGATCACAAAACGGTGGCAACAGCTGGTATTCGTATTAGTCAAGTGGTGCTGCTACTGCTGCTGCTGCTGCGCCCTTGTATCCTTGCACCCATTCGACCCGAACTACCGCCGACGGTTCGTTAACGTTTGTCGAAATTTATGAAGCCTTCCTATTTCTCATTTCGTTTCCCAATCCCTCTTCGTAGGGCGATTATCACGGGCAGACACAAGACGAATTCGCTCAAGACGCACAGAGGGTGTGTATTTTTTTTTTTTTTTTTTTTTTTATTCTCAGCCAAAGAAATCGATCCGTTCTAAGCGATCGAGCGGATGAGATCGAATCTTCCAATAGAAAACCTTCCATCGGAGAGTGAAGGGGTTTTAATTTCCGGCGGCAGATTGACCCGCCACGGCATGAATTGGTTACGGCGCCTTTCCTATCCCATCGTCCGCATTCGCCGGAACCGATGGTGGAAGCTAATACCTGAGGAAAATCTCAGATGACCGGTCACGGGGCCCGGAAGGGGCCTGGAATCGAACTGAAACCGGGAGTGTGGGCATGGCACGTGAAACCCCTAAAGGGTCACCCCGCGGAATGCGTTGTCTTTATGGTCTTCTTAGTGCATTTGCATTTCAACCCCGTTTCGTTGTTGTGTTCGGCGCACGAGCTGGACCGTTTAGAAATGGCTACCCCGGGCAGGGCTAGTCAATTAGAAGCATTAGCAATGCTCATCATTTCGTAATCCCCTGCAGAGCTCTAAGCGTGTTACGTTTTATTTTTGCTTCGTTTTTTTTTTTTATTCACCTCAGCACACCGAAGCGAGTTCTCCAGTCGAGTTGTTTTCTGGCAAAAACTAAAAGGCACAAAACACTCTTATCTGGGTCTTTTTCAAGCGTTTTGTTTAGCCACCTTTTGTCTTTGACTTCGGGTGCTTTGGCTCCGTTTCGCGGTATGTGTGTGTGTGTGTGTGTGCGTGTGTGTGTGTGTGTATCAGTATCGCTTCCTCTTCGGTCACGGGGTTTTCCGCACAGCGTGGGCTGATGATTTATTCACTTTCACGTTTGCATGCCGCATGCCAGTGTTGTCTGGGCGTGACTGTCGTCATTCGGTTCCGTACCCTTTCGCTTCCATTCGTCGCCTTCACGAACCCTCTCCGTGACCTTGGCAGTGAGCACGGGGAAAGGGAAATTTATTGGGTTCCAATATTAATTTTCATCGGCCGCACGGAACGCGAAGCCCACACACATAAAGCAATTTGCGAATGCACCCGCAGGGGATTGGAAAATTTGAGATCCAATTTAAACACAACCGGCTACGGGAATGCGAACCAGCAGTACAACAAAAGATGAAGCAGAAAAAAACATAACAATGCAGTATGGTGGTCGGGCTTTTTCCTTCTTTTTGTTACTTGCAAAAGCAAAAGCATAAAAACCCGTTGACCCACGAAGTCAGTCACGCGGGCAAAATGCGATCCTTTGATTGAATTCGTGAACTCGTGATCGGCCGCTACGGTGATCTTGTAGTTCAATTGCATTTGTCGATTATTATTGGCGTTCGTGTGCAGGCGCTTGGAGATTTTTAAAGATGAAGAAGATAATGATTATAGCTTACCGGGGCCCAAATGAATAAAAAAAAAATGCGAACAAAGTGGTCGTTTTCTAATGGAACATTAAGGCTGGGATTTTTTAAATCAGGTATTTGAGCAGACAAAAAAAGTCATAAAAGTTTATATAGTATTTTTTTGTAGTGTGATATTTTGAATAATATGGAAATTGCAATGGTGATACTTTGCCTTTGATGAGTAAATTGGTTGAATTGAATTGAAGATAAGATGAGTGGTAGAATACCACAGAAAGAATTCTTTCTCATTTGTTAATATGATTGCCTTTTTGTACATTTTAAAACATTTCTTTAAAAGTGTAAAACTTTTAAATAACATAATGTGGTGTGGGGTTAATCGGATAGCGTGGAAAATGTAGTTGTAACGATTTGAAAACGTATTATCAATTGTGTATGGAAATATTTCTAACATATTCTATACATCATTTCTTCGTATGTGAGACCATAGAAAATAACTTTTAGAACTTTAGCTGGTTTAGCGCGTTTTGATCGCGCGATTTGATTCACTTGCTATTTTGAACATAGCTTTCACCGTGTTATTCAAGCAACGTATTTCTACACACTTCCAAAGTTTACACGATAAAATGTCATTTGAATAGTGAATATTTATCACACCGGCTCCAGCCCTTTGAACACAATCAAAAACAGAATAATTTTAACTCATTCCACGCACAGAATACACATCCCCATGCCCTCGTCACAAAGCCCAAACAAATTTATTTATGCAAATCATGCCGTAGCAAACCATTGAAAAAACGCGCCAGCGCACACAACAGCATCTAAAATCCTTCCGATTAGTGAGTGACATAAAAATGGGAACCTTTTCAAATCCGATACTAACCACCAACACACACACACACACACACACACACCCGGCTGCCAGCTTCAAAACCATCGGTTACGACAGAGAGCAACAGCAACAAAAATACGAACAAACATAAAAAAACCGATCCGAAAAAGGGCACACATCACACGGACATTTCGTGAAACAATTGGCAGGCTAATTTCTGCTCCCGGCCAGTCAAATTGAAGGTCCAAAGTCGATGGGAGTGAGGAGGAGGTGGGGGGGGGGGG